>CM069131.1:189117368-189165128 GCA_035221665.1 Okamejei kenojei
AGAGGGGGGGGATGAGAGTGTAGACGGGGGAGAGGGAGTGAGAGGGGGAGAGAGGGGGGAGAGGGAGAAGAGGGGGGAGAGGCGAGAGAGGGGGGAGAGAGGGTAGAGGAAGAAGGAGGCGGGAGAGAGGGTGGTTGAGGGAAGAGAGGGGGGGAGAGAGGGTAGAGGGGGAGAGAGGGGGAGAGGGATAGAGGGGGATGAGAGGGCGGAGAGGAGGGGGAGAAGAGGGTAGAGGGAGAGAGGGGGAGAGGAGAGAGGTGAGAGAGGGGGAGAGAGGGGGAGAGAGGGGGAGGGGGGGAGAGATGAGGGGGGATAGAGGGCTGAGGGAGGGAGAGAGGGGGATAGAGAGGGGAGAGAGGGGGAGAGAGGGGTGAGAGAGGGGGGAGGAGGGGGAGAGAGGGGGAGCGAGGGGGAGAGGGGAAGAGAGGGTGGAGAGAGGGGTGGGTAGAGTGAGGGGAGAGAGGGGAGAGAGGGGAGAGAGGGGAGAGAGGGGGATGAGGGGAGAGAGGCGGGAGAGAGGTGAGGAGGCGAGTGAGAGAGGCTGAGTGAGAGAGGCGAGAGAGGGGGGGGTGAGAGAGGGGACGAGAGGGGAGGGAAAGAGAGGGGGAGAGTGACGAGAGGGGAGCGGGGGCGATGGAGGAGAGAGGGGGGGAGAGGGGAGAGAGAGGGGAGAGTGGGGGGGGGGGAGAGGGTAGAGAGGGAGAGAAGAGGGGGGAGAGTAGAGAGGGGGTGATGGGGGGAAGGGAAAGAGGGGGGAGAGGGAAAGGGAGGCAGAGGGAGAGTGGAGAGTCGGCAGAGAGAGATGGGGGGGGGGGAGAGGGGAAGAGAGCTTGGAATGGATGGTGAGGGGAGGGCAGAAGGGGGTAGGGAGAGTTGGGGAGGGAAGAGGAGATGTGAGGGGGTGGGAGAGAGAGATGAGAGAGAAAGTCGAGAGGTGGAGAGAGGAAAGAGAGAGGGGGAGAGTTAGAGGGGCGAGAGATGAAAGAGGGGAAAAGAGAGGGCGGGAGGGGGGGGAGAGAGAGAGAGTCAGCTGCAGTCATAGTGATACAGTGATGGTAGGATCAGGCCCGGCACGTCTTTGGCACGTGGAGGTAAGAGGGGAAAAACCGAAGATATCGGAGAGGGAAAACGCACGCAGGTCACGGGTGGAGAAACGTACAAACTCCGGTACAGACAGCGCCCGTAAGTCGGGGAGATCGAACCCGGGTCTCTGGTTGCGTTGTGTAGCTCTAGCGTCCTTGGGCCCCGGTGGGGAGGAGGGTGACGCCAACCGTCGCCTGCCCACCGCACCCCACCCACCCCCCACCCCCACGTCCACCCACCCACCCCCCACCCCCAGTCCACCACACCCCCCACAAAAACCCCCACGTCCACCCACCCCCACGTCCCACCACCCCCATCCCCTACCCCCACCCACCCCCCTCCCCCACGTCTCACCCCGCACCCCCATCCCCACCCCTCGTCCACCCACCCCCACGTCCACCCACCCCCCCACTCCCTACCCCCACCACCCCCACCCCCACGTTCCACCACCCCCATCCCCCTACCACCCACCCACCCCCACCCCCCACGCGGTCCACCCACCCCCATCCCCAACCCCACGTCCCATCACCCCCAACCCCCACGTCCACCCACCCCACCCACCCCCCCCCCCCCATAGAATTCCACAGATTCACAGACTCACCACTCTTTGTGAGAAAATGTGTTTCCTCATCTCCGTTCTAAATGGTCTACCCCTTATTCTTAAACTGTGGCCCCTGGTTCTGGACTCCCCCAACATCGGTTTCCTGCCTCTAGCGTGTCCAAGCCCTTAATAATCTTATATGTTTCAATAAGATTCCCTCTCATCCTTCTAAACTCCAGAGTGTACAAGCCCAGTTGACCCATTCTCTCTATCCAAAGTTCATGCCAAATTCATGGCACCATGGGTGGAAGGGCAATAGTAATAGGGGATTCAATTGTCAGGGGAATAGATAGTCGTTTCTGCGGCTGCAAACAAGACTCCAGGATGGTATGTTGCCTCCCTGGTGCAAGGGTCAGGGATGTCACTGAACGGCTGCAGAACATTCTGGAGGGGGAGGGTGAACAGCCAGTTGTCGTGGTGCATGTTGGCACCAACGATATAGGTAAAAAAAGGGATGAGTTCCTACAAGGTGAATTTAGGGAGCTAGGAGATAAACTTAAGAAGTGGACTCAAAGGTAATAATCTCTGGATTACTACCAGTGCCATGTGCTAGTCAGAGTAAGAAATTGGAGGTTATTGCAGATGAATGCGTGGCTTGAAAAAATTGGTTGCAAGGGGGAGGGTATTCAAATTTCTCAGGGCATTGGAGACCAGTTCTGGGGGACGGTGGGGCCTGTACAAAACAGGACGGTCTGCACTGGGGGCTGGAAATGGACCAATGTTCTTGGGGGAGTGTTTGCTCGTGCTGTCAGGGAGGGAGGGATTTAAAACTAATGTTGCAAAAGATGGGAGCGTGAGTAGAGAGACAGAGGGGTGTAAATTGAGGATAGAGAAATAGGTAAGCCAGGTGAAAAGGTAAAGTGGGCTGCGAGACAAATCCAGGGCAAAAAATGAAAAAGGGCCACTTTTCAACATAATTGTATAAGGGGTAAGAGTGTTGTAAAACTAGCCTGAAGGCTTTGTGTCTCAATGCGAGGAGCATTCGTAAACATAAGGTGGATGAGTTGAATGTGCAGGTAGTTAATAAGTAATTTGATATTGTTTGGATCACGGAGAATGGCTCCAGGGTGACCAAGGGCTGGGAGCTGAACATCAGGGATATTTTAATTTTCAGGAGGGATAGACAGAGAGGAAAGGAGGTGGAAGTAGCGTTGCTGGGTTTGAGAGGGAGTAATGCAATAGAAAAGGAAGGACATGGAGTATGTGGATTCGATCATGGGTGGTAGCCTGCGAAGCTCTAAGGGGCAGAAAACACTAGTGGGAGTTGTGGTACAATCCCACCTAACAGTAGTAGTGGTAGTTGGGTGAGATGCATTCAAACAGGAAATTAGAAATGGCGTGCAACAAAGCTAAAACAGTTATAATGGGTGGACTTCAATCTACATATAGATTGGGTGAATCAAATTTTGGCAGGGGTGCTGAGGATAAAGAGGATTTCTTGGAATGTATGTGGGATAGTTTTCTAAACCAACATGATGGACGGAAACCAAGAGAGAGCAGGCCTATTCTAGAATGGATATTGAGTAATGAGGAAGGGTTAGTAGCAGTCTTGTTGTACGTGGCCCCTTGGGCAGAAGCGGTGACCATAATATGGTTGAGTTCTTCATTAGGATGGAGAGGACATGTTATTCAGAATTACGGGTCCTGAAACTTAAAAGAAGGTAACTGTGAGGGTATGAGACGCGGAATTGGCAAGATGACTGGCAATTGATTTCTTAAAGGTGTTGACGGTGGATATGCAAATGGAAGGTATTTAAAGACTGCATGGATGAACTACAACAATTGTTCATCCCAGTTTGGCAAAAAGAATAAATCAGGGAAGGTGGCGCATCCATGGATAACGAGGGAAATCAGGGATAGTATCAAAACTAAAGATGAAGCATACAAATTAGCCAGAAAAAGCAGCCTACCAGAGGACTGGGAGAAATTCAGTCCAGCAGAGGAGGACAAAGGGTTTAATTAGGAAAGGGAAAATAGATTATGAAAGACAACTGGCAGGGAACATAAAAACTGACTGCAAAAGCTTTTCGAGATATGTGACGAGAAAGAGATTATTTAAAACAAATGTAGGTCCCTTGCAGTCAGAAACGCGTGAATTGATCATGGGGAACAAGGACACAAACTTCCATCCGGCACTCAAATACACTTGGACCATTTCCGACATTTCCCTACCATTCCTTGGCCTCACCATCTCTATTGCAGGTGATACGCTCCTGACCGACATCCACTACAAACCAACTGACTCCCACAGCTACCTGGACTACTCTTCCTCCCACCCTGCTTCCTGTAAGGACTCCATCCCCTATTCCCAATTCCTCCGTCTACGCCGCATCTGCTCCCAGGATGAGGTGTTCCACACCAGGTCGTCACAAATGGCCTCATTCTTCAGAGAACGGGGATTCCCCTCCCCCACTATTGATGAGGCTCGCCCAGGGTCTCCTCCATTACCCCCGCAACACTGCCCTCTCTCCCCATTCCCCCACTCGCTAACAACAGGGCAGAGTCCCCCTGGTCCTCACTTTCACCCACCAGCCGGCACATACAAACATAGTCCTCCACCAGTTTCCGCCACCTCCAACGTGACCCCTCCACTCGCCACATCTTCCCATCTCCCCTGTCTTGCCTTCCGCAAAGACGCTCCTCCCTCTGCAAACTCCCTTGTCAATTTCTTCCCTCCCCTCCCGCTCTACCCTTCTCCGGGGCACTTTCCCTTGCAACCGCAAGAAATGCAACACTTGTCCCTTTACCACTCCCCCCTCCACTCTTTTTCAGTACGGACTCAAGCAGTCCTTCCAGGTCCGACAGAGGTTCACCTGCACCTCCTCCAACCTCATCTACTGCATTCCGTTGCTCCAGATGCCAGATGATCTATTTCGGTGAGACCAAGCGGTAGGCTTGGCGATCGTTTCGCTGTACAACCTCCGTTCGGTCCGCAATAACCAACCCGGTGACCTCCCGGTGGCTCAGCACTTCAACTCCCCCTCCCATTCCGCATCCGACCTCTCGGTCCTGGGCCTCCTCCACGGCCAGAGTGAGCAACACCCGCAAGTTGGAGGAGCAGCAGCTCATATTCCGCTTGGGGAGTCTGCATCCTCTGGGCTTGAAACATTGAATGTTCTCAATTCTGTTAACCCTTGCTGTCTCCTCCTTACTACCTCTCCTCAGCCCTCGGGGCTCCTCCTCCTCCTTTTTTCTTTATTCTCCACGCCCCCCCCCCCCCTCCCCCATCAGTCTGAAGAAGGGTCTCGACACGAAACGTTGCCTATCTCCTTCTCTCCTTAGATGCTGCTGCACCCGTGAGTTTCTCCAGCTTTTTGTGTACCCATGGGGAACAAGGGAAAAAACATTTTGGCCCCAAAGACCAATTGAATAACTACTTGGTTCTGTCTTCACTAAGGAAGACATAAATAATCTGCCGGAAATAGCAGGGGACCAGGGGTCAAATGAGATGGAGGAACTGAGTGAAATCCAGGTTAGCCGGGAAGTGGTGTTAGGTAAATTGGATAGATTAAAGGCCGATAAATCGCCAGGGCCAGATAGGCTGCATCCCAGAGTACTTAGGGAAGTAGCCCCAGAAATAGTGGATGCATTAGCGATAATTTTTCAAAACTCTTTAGATTCTGGAGTAATTCCTGAGGATTGGAGGGTAGCTAATGTAACCCCACTTTTTAAAAAGGGAGGGAGAGAAAAAACGGGGAATTACAGACCAGTTAGTCTAACATCGGTAGTGGGGAAACTGCTAGTCAGTTATTAAAGATGGGATAGCAGCACATTTGGAAAGTGGTGAAATCATTGGGCAAAGTCAGCATGGATTTACAAAAGGTAAATCATGTCTGACGAATCTTATAGAATTTTGCGAGGATGTAACTAGTAGAGTGGATAAGGGAGAACCAGTGGATGTGGTATATCTGGACTTCCAGAAGGCTTTCGACAAGGTCCCACATAAGAGATTAGTATACAAACTTAAAGCACACGGTATTGGGGGTTCGGTATTGATGTGGATAGAGAACTGGCTGGCAGACAGGAAGCAAAGAGGCAGGAGTAAACGGTCCTTTTCAGGATGGCAGACAGTGACTAGTGGGGTGCCGCAAGGCTCAGTGCTGGGACCCCAGCTATTTACAATATATATTAATGATTTGGACGAGGGAATTAAATGCAACATCTCGAAGTTTGCGAATGACACGAAGCTGGGGGGCAGTGTTAGCTGTGAGGAGGATGCTAGGAGGCTGCAAGGTGACTTGGATAGGCTGGGTGAGTGGGTAAATGCATGGCAGATGCAGTATAATGTGGATAAATAGGAGGTTATTCACTTTGGTGGCAAAAACAGGAGGGTAGACTATTATTTGAATGGTGACCGATTAGGAAAAGGGAAGATGCAGCGAGACCTGAGTGTCATGGTACACCAGTCATTGAAAGTAGGCATGCAGGTGCAGCAGGCTGTGAAGAAAGCGAATGGTATGTTAGCATTCATAGCAAAAGGATTTGAGTACAAGAGCAGGGAGATTCTACTGCAGTTGTACAGGGTCTTGGTGAGGCCACAACTGGAGTATTTTGTACAGTTTTGGTCTCCAAATCTGAGGAAAGACATTCTTGCCAGAGAGGGAGTACAGACAAGGTTCACCAGACTGATTCCTGGGATGGCAGGACTTGCATGTGAAGAAAGACAGGGTAGGCTCGGCTTGTACTCGCTGGAATTTAGAAGATTGAGGGGTTGGGCAGGCTAGATGCAGGAAGATTGTTCCCGATGTTGGGGAAGTCCAGGGCAAGGGGTCACAGTTTAAGGATAAGGGGGAAGTCTTTTAGGACCGAGATGAGAAAAACATTTTTCACACAAAGAGTGGTGAATCTGTGGAATTCTCTGCCACAGAAGGTAGTTGAGGCCAGTTCGTTACTATATTTAAGAGGGAGTTAGATGTGGCCCTTGTGGCTAAAGGGATCAGGGGGTATGGAGAGAAGGCAGGTACAGGATACTGAGTTGGATGATCAGCCATGATCATATTGAATGGCGGTGCAGGCTCGAAGGGCCGAATGGCCTGCTCCTGCACCTATTGTCTATGTTTCTATCCCCCCCTACTCACGTTGGGTCCACGGAAGAAGTACAGGCAGTGGTCCCTCTTGTCAAAGTGCACCGAGTCGAGCGGCCCGTCGATGCCGGGGAAGGCGAGGCCGATGGGCCGGGGGTAGCGGTTCCCCAGCGCGTCCTCACCCAGGGCCCGGTCATTGTCATTGTCATACTGCCAGTACAGCGTGCCTGCAGCAGGGGGGACAGGGGGGACAGGGGCAGGGGGGGGAGAGGGAGAGGGGGGAGGAGAGGGGGGGGGGAGAGGGTGGAGAGGGAGGGGGAGAGGAGGGAGGAGGAGAAGGGGAGAGAGAGGGGGAGGGGGAGGGAGGAGAGAAGGGGAGAGAGAGGGGAGAGGGGAGAGAGAGAGGGGAGAGGGGGGAGGGGAGAGGAGAGAAGGGGAGAGGGGAGGGGAGGAGGAGAGAGGGGAGATCTCATGAGGGAGAGAGGGGGAGAGAGGGAGTGGAGGGGAGGGATGAGAGGGGGGAAGAGAGGGGATGAGAGAAGAGAGGGGAAAGAGGGGTGGGGAGGGGAGAGAGAGAGGGGAGAGCGACATGGGGAAGAGAGGGAGTGGGGAGAGGGGAGGCGTGGGGTTGAGAGGCGGGAGGGGGAGGGGGAGGGGAGAGATGAGGGGGGAGTTGAGGAATCATGGCAGAGCTCTCTGAGGTATCATGGTGAGCACGGCTGTGTCGGGCCGAGGGCCTGTTTCCTTGGTGTGTGACTTAGATAAGCTAGTGCCATTTTGGTCAGGTTTTCGCTGGGACAAAAGCCTCATGCTTTGGTTAGCATGGAGGCTTTGGGCTGAAGGGCCTCTTTGCTCCATAACTATCACGTGGGTTATCCTAGTTGGCATGGGCCGGTTGGGCTGATGGGCCTATCTCCACGTTGTACGATGTTTAGATGGGGTCAGCTCAGGCCGTAGGATCTGTTTCCGGGCTGTGCGACCCCTAGATTAGTAGGATCGGCCCTTTTTGGTCATGTCATGTTAGGCACGGGGAGCTGTCGGGCCGCAGGGCCTGCCTCTGCACGGTACGGTGCCCAGATGGGCCAGCACGGGGTGTGTCGGGCAGAAGGGCCTGGGTCCAAGCTGTGTGATGTATCATGGTCACCACTGGCCTGTCGGGCCGAAGGTCAATAACTCAAGCGATACAGCTCAGAAACAGGCCCTTCGGCCCACCGGGTCCGTGCCGGCCAGCGAGCCCCCGGACACCAACACCACCCTACACTTGTCCGCGCTGGTGCACGGCGTTCAGACTGGACACCACGGAGGCCCTGTATCTGTAGTTGGGGAGCGGCCTGACTCGTGGGTGGGCTACCAGATACGACAGTGGGCTGAAGGGCCTGCGTCCACGCAGCACCACGCTCAGGTGGGATAGCACGGACACGATGGGCTGAATGGCACCGCTCTGTAGCTGGGGCCATGTAGAAGGGGTATGAGGGACAGCCCGGGCACGATGGGCTGAAGGGCCAGTCTCTATAGATGGGCTGTGAGGGATAGCCCGGATATAATGGGCTGAAGGGCCTGTCTTCATAGCTGAGGCATGGCCTGACCTGTAGATGGGGTATGAGGGACAGCCCGAGCACGATGGGTTGAAGGGACTGTCTCGGTAACCGGGGCCACGTAGAAGGGTTATGAGGGATAGCCCGGGCACAATGGGCTGAAGGGCCTGAGCCGTAGGTGGGGTATGAGGGATAGCCCGGGCACAATGGGCTGAAGGGCCTGAGCCGTAGGTGGGGTATGAGGGATAGCCCGGGCACAATGGGCTGAAGGGACTCTCGGTAGCCGGGGCATGGTCTGACCTTTGAAGAAGAGGGTGAGGTCCTTGTTCCAGGTCCAGATGTGGACGAAGGCGTCGATGTCTGCGGGGGGCAGCCCGCGCCAGCCCACCACCAGCGGGATGGGGTCCCCGTAGCGCGTGCGGTTGAAGCGGTTCTCGTACATCCAGTACCAGCCCCGCCGCATGAAGTACGTGTTGAAGCGGTACGTCACCTCCCCAAAGGCATTCTCCTCACGGCGAACCCAGTCAAACACCGTGTTGAAGCTGCCTTCACACACGCCTGCAACAACACACACACACATCAACAATACTGCAGCTGTACAGGGTCTTGGTGAGGCCACACCTGGAGTATTGCGTACAGTTTTGGTCTCCTAATCTGAGGAAAGACATTCTTGCCATAGAGGGAGTACAGAGAAGGTTCACCAGACTGATTCCTGGGATGGCAGGACTTCCATATGAAGAAAGACTGGATAGACTCGGCTTGTACTCGCTAGAATTTAGAAGATTGAGGGGGGATCTTATAGAAACTTACAAAATTCTTAAGGGGTTGGACAGGCTAGATGCAGGAAGATTGTTCCCGATGTTGGGGAAGTCCAGGACAAGGGGTCACAGTTTAAGGATAAGGGGGAAGTCTTTTAGGACCAAGATGAGAAAATCTTTTTTCACACAGAGAGTGGTGAATCTGTGGAATTCTCTGCCACAGAAGGTAGTTGAGGCCAGTTCATTGGCCATATTTAAGAGGGAGTTAGATGTGGCCCTTGTGGCTAAAGGGATCAGGGGATATGGAGAGAAGGCAGGTACAGGATACTGAATTGGATGATCAGCCATGATCATATTGAATGGCGGTGCAGGCTCGAAGGGCTGAATGGCCTGCTCCTGCACCTATTTTCTATGTTTCTATGTAATACACATTCTGCCCTTCGAGCCAGCACCGCCATTCAATATGTTCATGGCTGATCATCCACAATCAGTACCCCGTTCCTGCCTTTTCCCCATATAAGTAAAAAAGTAAAGTATCCTTTATTGTCATTCAGACCTTTTGGTCTGAACGAGATTCCGTTGCCTTGCAGTCATACATATACTAAAAAACAAAACACACAATAAACACATATTTAACATCCACCACAGTGAGTTCACCAGGCACCTCCTCACTGTGATGGAAGGCAAAAGTCTTAAAGTCTTTGTCTTCTTCCCTACTTGTTCTCCCTCTGCGCTGAGGCGATCCAGGCCTCCGATGTTATCGTCCACTAGGCCCGCGGCCGAGCCTCCGAAGCCGGGCTGCCACCACCGCCGTCGCCGGAATGCTGGAACGCCGTCACAGCTCTGAAGCCGGGTCTGCTGCCGGAGCGTTGGAATGCCACACCCATAGCTCTGAAGCCGGGTCGCCGCTGGAGCACCGCAGGTCTGAAGCCGGGTCGCCGCTGGAACGCCACCGCTGGAACTCTGCAGCTCTGAAGCCGGCCCGCCGCCACCGCTGGAACGCTGAAGCGCCGCCACAGCTCCGAGGCCGCCAGCTCCGCCATTAGGCCTCAGCACAGACGGAGACAGTGACGGGGGACACGACAAGAAAAGTCGCATCCCCCCGAAGGGAGAGACTAAAACCCTGTTTCTCCCACCCTCCCACATATACACAGCCTAATAAACCAAAATTCGAACTAAAACAGACACAAGAAGACAAAGAGAAAAGAAAAAACAGACGGACTGCAGGTGATCCGCAGCTGCCAGGCAGCGCCACCACTACCCGAATATCCCGAAGAGCTAAATCTAACTCTCTCTTGAAAACATCCAGTGAATTGGCCTCCACTGCCTTCTGTGGCAGAGAATTCCACAGATTCACCACCCTCTGGGTGAAAAACATGACAACTGCAACTTGGTTGTAGTTAGTTGGGTGTGAAGGAACTGCGGATGATGCTTTGCACTGAAGATAGACGCAGGATGCTGGAGGAACTCAGTAAATGAGTTACTCCGGCATTTTGTGTTTATCTTCGGTTATAGTTAGTTAGTTCGTTTGACAAAAAATGCTGGAGTAACTCAGCGGGTCAGGCAGCATCTGTGGGGAACATGGATAGGTGACGTTTCACAGAGTGCTGGAGTAACTCAGCGGGTCAGGCAACATCTGTGGAGAGAAGGAATGGGTGACGTTTCGGGTCGGGACCCTTCTTCAGACTGATGTTGGGGGAGAAGGAAACACAGAGATGAGGGTGTAGGGGGAAATGTAGGAGGAAACCGAAGATCTCGGAGAAAACCCACGCAGGTCACGGGGAGAACGTGCAAACTCCGTACAGACAGCGCCCGCAGTCGGGATCGAACCCGGGTCTCTGGCGCATAACTGGGTGGGCGCGGGTGGGGGGGGGGGTGACGGGGAGGGGTGCAACTCACCGTAGATCTGCTGGATGGCCTTGCGATCGTGCCAGTCTAGCTCCAGGTCCTTTGAGTCATGGGGAATGTAGTTTGGGTGCATGATAGAGCCCGATCTCCGGATATGGGGCAGCCCCAACACATGACCAATCTCGTGCACGGCCACCTACGCAGGAGACAAGAGACGCCATTACGGCAAGCAACGGCAGGCGCTGGGTTACAAAAATAACACAGAGTGCTGGAGTAACTCAGCGGGTCAGGCAGCATCTGTGGAGAACATGGATAGGTGACGTTTCACAGAGTGCTGGAGTAACTCAGCGGGTCAGGCAGCATCTGTGGAGAACATGGATAAGTAACGTTTCACAGAGTGCTGGAGTAACTCAGCGGGTCAGGCAGCATCTGTGGAGAACATGGATAGGTGACGTTTCACAGAGTGCTGGAGTAACTCAGCGGGTCAGGCGGCATCTGTGGAGAAGTGGAGTCCAGACCTGAATGGTGAAGTGGTTAGGAGGGAGAGATAGATCAGCCATGATTGAACTGCAAAATAGATTTGATGGGCCAAATGGCCTAATTCTCATTCCTGGGATCATTCTTGTAAACCTCCTCTGGACCCTCTCCAGAGCCAGCACATTCTTCCCCTATGGGGCCCAAAATTACTCACAGTACTCCAAACGTGGCCTTATAGAGCCTCACGGGCCTTATCCTGTATCTGTACACTGTGGGCGGCTCGATTGTAATCATGTATTGTCTTTCCACTGACTGGTTAGCATGCAACAGGAGCTTTTCACTGTAACCTCGGTACACGTGACAATAAACTAAACTGAACTGAGTTATTCCAGAACTTTGTGTCTGAATCTGAAAGAGATGGAGATTGTTTAGGTTTATTATTGCCACCTGTACCGAGGTACAGTGAACAGCTTTGTTTCTCACGCTGTCCAAACAGATCAGATAATGCTCGACATAGATACAATCAGGTCAAACTCCAGTCCAATAGGTAGAGCAAAGGGGAAGATACCGAGTGCAGAATATAGTTCTCAGCATTGTGGCGCGTCAGGTCCACAGACAGAGTCCAATGTCCGCAATGGGGTAGCGGTGAATCGGACAGTACCCTAGCTTACGGAAGGGCCGTTCAGAAGCCCGATAACAGAGGGGAAGAAGCTGTTCCTGAGTCTGGTGGTGCGCGCTTTCAAGCTCCTGTACCTTCTGCCGGACGGGAGCGGGGAGAAGAGGGAATGACCGGGGTGGGACAAGTCCGTGATTGTGTCGGCTGCTTTCCCGAGGCAGCGTGAAGTGTGGATGGAGTCGATGGTGGGGAGTGTGGTGTGTGTGTGTGACGGACTGGGCAATGTCCGTCACACACACCACAACTCTGCAATGTCTTGTGGCCTTGGGCAGAGCGGTGTGGATCCTGTTGCAAGGTGTGCTTGAGGCCAGGAGTCATCGAGCTGTCTCGCACGGAAACAGTCGGTCAAGTTGGCGTACTGGGCTCGTCCTTGTCCGCATTGAGCCAATATCTTGTCTCCAGAGACGCTGCCTGTCCCGCTGAGTTACTCCAGCATTTTGTGTCCCTCTTTGTTTTAAACCAGCTGACCAAGATGCCTCATCTACACGAGTCCCACCTGCCTACGTTAGGCCCATTATCCCTCTCAACCTGTTCTATCCATGTGCCGGTCCAAATGTCTTTTAGATGTCACGATACTCTCTGTCTCAGCTACCTTCTCCGGCAGCTCGTTCCATTCACGGGGGCGGTGAATCTGTGGAATTCATTGCCACAGACGGCTGTGGGGCCAAGTCAGTGGATATATTTAAGGCAGAGATAGATAGATTGTTGATTAGTGCGGGTGTCAGGGGTTATGGGGAGAAGGCAGGAGAATGGGGTTAGGAGGGAGAGATAGATCAGCCATGATTGAATGGCGGAGTGGACTTGATGGGCTGAATGGCCTAATTTTGCTCCTATCACATATACACCTAGCACCCTTTGTGTGAAGACCTTGCCCCATAGGTTCTTATTAAATCTTTCCCCCCTCACCTTAACCCATGTCCTCTGGTTCTCGACTCCCCATCTCAATTGACCCAATAGAAAGCAAAGATCCTATATCGGAGCAAGATAGACCACTCCTGCTAAATGCAACGGGCTGACGTGTAGGACGCCACGGAGCAGAACGTGGGCCTTTTTTTCATCCATTTCCGTAACCGGACCCGACCCGACCCGACCCGACCCGACCCGACCCGACCCGACCCGCAGTGTAATCAATGTTGCGGGGGAACAGTTTGTGTTAATAAATTTAAATTCTGAAAATGAGAAGAAGATTTTGACCAAATAACTTTTATATTTACGAGGATGTTTCCGTAGCCGGCTTCCGTCTCCGCGCTAGTATCCTACGGGATCTTTGGTGCGGAGACGGCAGCCGGTTACGGAAATGGGGCCGGAAATTACCCACGAATCTGCCCACGACCACACTGCGTCTTTTTTCGTCGAGTGGACCATCTTCCTCGCTGTAGGGTCTTTGGTAGAAAATGTGGTGACAGAAAGTGATCTATTATCTGTGGGGGATGAGCCAATAGAAACTATGGTGACAGGAAGTGATCTATTATCTGTAGGGGGCGAGCCAATAGAAACTATGGTGACAGGAAGTGATCTATTATCTGTAGGGGGCGAGCCCAATAGAAACTATGGTGACAGGAAGTGATCTATTATCTGTAGGGGGTGAGCCAATAGAAACTATGGTGACAGGAAGTGATCTATTATCTGTAGGGGATGAGCCAATAGAAACTATGGTGACAGGAAGTGATCCATTATCAATAGGGGATGAGCCAATATAAACTATGGTGACAGGAAGTGATCCATCAACAGTAGAAGATGACCCAATAGAGAGGGCCGGACACAGGAAGTGACCTGGAACTGTTCCTCTACAATGCTGAGAAATGACTATTGCAAGACAAAGTATTTTCTCCTGGCATCAATAATGTTGTGTTGTATCGTATGTGATTGGGGTTATCAAGGGGCACCTCCCATCAGTCACTGAAAGTAAGCATGCAGGTACTGCAGGCAGTGAAGAAAGCGAATGGCATGTTGGCCTTCATAACGAGAGGAGTTGAGTATAGGAGCAAAGAGGTCCTGCAGTTGTACAGAGCCCTAGTGAGACCACGCCTGGAGTATTGTGTGCAGTTTTGGTCCCCTAATTTGAGGAAGGACATTAATAGAAACATAGAAACATAGAAAATAGGTGCAGGAGGAGGCCATTCGGCCCTTCGAGCCTGCACCGCCATTCATTGTGATCATGGCTGATCGTCCCCTATCAATAACCCGTGCCTGCCTTCTCCCCATATCCCTTGACTCCACTAGCCCCTAGAGCTCTATCTAACTCTCTCTTAAATCCATCCAGTGACTTGGCCTCCACTGCCCTCTGTGGCAGGGAATTCCACAAATTCACAACTCTCTGGGTGAAAAAGTCTTTTCTCACCTCAGTCTTAAAGGACTTCCCCTTTATTCTAAGACTGTGGCCCCTGGTTCTGGACTCGCCCCACATTAGGAACATTTTTCCTGCATCTAGCTTGTCCAGTCCTTTTATAATTTTATCAGTTTCTGTAAGATAACCCCTCATCCTTCTAAACTCCAGTGAATACTAGTCTTTTCAATCTTTCCTCATATGACAGTCTCGCCATCCCAGGGATCAATCTCGTGAACCTACGCTGCACTGCCTCAATCACAAGGATGTCCTTCCTCAAATTAGGAGACCAAGACTGTACACAATACTCCAGATGTGGTCTCACCAGAGCCCTATACAACTGCAGAAGAACCTCTTTACTCCTGTACTGAAATCCTCTTGTTATGAAGGCCAACATTCCATTAGCTTTCTTCACTGCCTGCTGTACCTGCACGCCAACTTTCAGTGACCGGTGTACAAGGACACCCAGGTCTCGCTGCACCTCCCCCTTACCTAACCTAACCCCATTGAGATAATAATCTGCCCCCTTGTTTTTTGCCGCCAAAGTGGATAACCTCACATTTATCTATATTATACTGCATCTGCCACGCATCTGCCCACTCACTCAACCTGTCCAGGTTACCCTGCAACCTCCTAACATCCTCTTCACAGTTCACACTGCCACCCAGCTTTGTGTCATCTGCAAACTTGCTAGTGTTGCTCCTAATTCCCTCTTCCAAATCATTAATATATATGGTAAACAGTTGCGGCCCCAACACCGAGCCTTGCGGCACTCCACTCGCCACTGCCTGCCATTCTGAAAACGACCCGTTCACTCCTACTCTTTGCTTCCGGTCTGCCAACCAATTTTCTATCCATGTCAACACCCTACCCCCAATACCATGTGCTCTAATTTTACTGACCAGTCTCCCGTGCGGGACCTTATCAAAGTCTAGATACACTACATCCTAGAAACTAGAAAGGCTGGGGGGAGGGACTCGGGTAGAGGGGGCTAGGGGTCAGGGTGTGGGGCAAGAGGCAGAGAAGGGAAGCACTCGGATCCAAAATGTAGGCGAGAAAGATGAAAAAGATAATAGACAGAGAATAAGGGATGGTGGTTTTCTAAAATGTGTATATTTTAATGCTAGGAGCATTGTAAGTAAGGTGGACGAACTTAGAGCCTGGATTAACACCTGGAAATATGATGTTGTGGCAATCAGTGAAACATGGTTGCAGGAGGGCTGTGATTGGAAACTAAATATTCCAGGATTTCGTTGCTTCAGGTGTGATAGAATTGGAGGGACCAGAGGGGGAGGTGTTGCATTGCTTGTCAGAGAAGATATTACAGCAGTGCTTTGGCAGGATAGATTAGAGGGCTCGTCTAGGGAGGCTATTTGGGTGGAACTGAGAAGTGGGAACGGTGTAGCAACTCTTTTAGGGGTGTATTATAGACCCCGTGAATTGGAAGAGCAAATATGTAAGGAGATAGCAGATATTAGTAGTAAGCACAAGGTAGTGATTGTGGGAGATTTCAATTTTCCAAAAATAGACTGGGAAACACATTCTGTAAATGGGCTGGATGGTTTGGAGTTTGTAAAATGTGTGCAGGATAGTTTTTTGCAGCAGTACATAGAGGTATCGACCAGAGAAGGGGCAGTGCTGGACCTCCTGTTAGGAAATGAGGCAGGTCAGGTGACGGAGGTATGCGTTGGTGAGCACTTCGGGACCAGTGATCACAATACCCATTAGTTTTCAATATAATTATGGAGAGAGTCAGAAACTGGACCTAGGGTGGAGATTTTTGATTGGAGAAAGGCTAACTTTGAGGGAATGCGTAAGGATTTTAAAGGAGTGAATTGGGACACTTTGTTTCATGGGAAGGATGTAGAAGAGAAATGGAGGACATTTAAAGGGGAAATTGTAAGAGTACAGAATCTTTATGTCCCTGTTAGGTTGAAAGGAAATAGTAAAAATTGGAAAGAGCCATGGTTTTCAAGGGAAATTGGACACGTTTCGAAAAAAGAGAGATATCTACAATGATTATAGGAGGCATGGAGTAAATGAGGTGCTAGAGGAGTATAAAGAATGTAAAAAGAATCTTAAGAAAGAAATTAGGAAGGCTAAAAGAAGATATGAGGTTGCTTTGGCAAGAAAGGTGAAAAGTAAACCCAAAGGGTTTCTGCAGCTATATTAATAGCAAAAGGATAACGAGGGATAAAATTGGACCATTAGAGAACCAGAATGGACAGCTATCTGCAGAGCCAAAAGAGATGGGGGAGATATTGAACAATTTCTTTTCTTCGTATTCACCAAAGAGAAGGATATTGAACTCGGTGAGTTAAGGGGAAAAAGTAGAGTAGCTATGGAAACTATGAGATTTCAAAGAGGAGGAAGTACTGGACACTTTTGAAAAATATAAAGGTGGATAAGTCTCCAGGTCCTGACAGGATATTCCCTAGGACAATTGAGGGAAGTTAGTGTAGAAATAGCAGGAGCTATGACAGAAATATTTCCAAATGTCATTTAGAAACGGGAATAGTGCCGGAGGATTGGCGTTACTGCACATGTTGTTCCATTGTTTAAAAAGGGTTCAAAGAATAAACCTAGCAATTATAGACCTATTAGTTTGACGTCAGTGGTGGGCAAATTAATGGAAAGGATACTTAGAGATAATATATATAAGCATCTGGATAAACAGGGTCTGATCAGGGAACAGTCAACATGGATTTGTGCCTGGAAGGTCATGTTTGACAAACCTTCTTGAATTTTTTGAAGCGGTAACTAGGGAAATTGATGAGGGGGTAAAGCAGTGGATGTTGTCTATATGGATTTCAGTAGGGCCTTTGACAAGGTTCCCCATGGAACGTTGGTTAAGAAGGTTCAATCTTTGGGTGTTAATGTGGAGGTAGCAAGATGGATTCAACAGGGCTGAATGGGAGATGTCAGAGAGTAATGGTGGATGGCTGTTTGGTCAGGTTGGAAGCCGGGTGACCAGTGGGGTGCCTCAGGGATCTGTGTTGGGTCCACTGTTGTTTGTCCATGTACATCAATGATCTGGATGATGGGGTGGAAAATTGGAATAAGTAAGTATGCAGATGATACTAAGATAGGTGGTGTTGTGGATAATGAAGTAGATTTTCGAAAGTCTACAGAGAGATTTGGGCCATTTGGAAAAGTGGGCTGAAAGATGGCAGATGGAGTTTAATGCTGATAAGTGTGAAGTGCTACATCTTGGCAGGGACAAAATCAAAAATAGGACGTACATGGTAAATGGTAGGGAATTGAGGAATGGCTGTGGAAACAGAGGGATCTAGGAATAACTGTGCATAGTTTCCCTGAAGGGTGGAATCGCATGTAGATAGGGTTGGTAAAGAAAGCCTTTGGTGTGCTGGCCTTTATAAATCAGAGCATTGAATATAGGAGTAGGGAAGTAATGTTAAAATTGTACATAAAGGCATTGGTAAGATCAATTCTGGAGTATGGTGTACAATTTTGGTCGCCTAGTTATAGGAAGGATGTCAACAAAATAGAGAGAATACAGAGGAGATTTACTAGAATGTTGCCAGGGTTTCCAGCAACTATGTTACAGAGAAAGGTTGAACAAGTTAGGTCTTTATTCTTTGGAGCGCAGAAGGTTTAAGGGGGGACTTGATTGAGGTCTTTAAAATGATGAAAGGATAGACAGAGTTGACGTGGATAAGCTTTTCCCATTGAGGGTAGGGATGATTCAAACAAGAGGGCATGACATGAGAATTAAGGGACAGAGGTTTTGGGGTAACGTGAGGGGGAACTTCTTTACTCAGAGGGTGGTGGCTGTGTGGAATGAGCTTCCAGCAGAAGTGGTGGAGGCAGGATTGATTTTAACATTTAAGAGTAAAGTGGATAGGTATATGGACGTGAAGGGAATGTAGGGGTATGGTCTGAGTGCAGGTAGATGGGACTAGGGGAAAACAAATGGTCGGCACGGACTGGAAGGGCCGAGAGGGCCTGTTTCCGTGCTGTAATTGTTATAGGGTTATATGGTTATATGGTTACATCCACTGGCACCCCTTCATCCATTTTCCTCAAAAAATTCCAGAAGATTAGTCAAGCATGATTTCCCTTTCATAAATCCATGTTGACTTGGACTAATGCTTTACTGCTATCCAAATGCCCCATTATTACCTCTTTAATAATTGACTCCAGCATCTTTCCCACCACCAAAGTCAGGCTAACTGGCCTTTAATTCCCCGTTTTCTCTCTCGCTCCTTTCTTGAAAAGTGGGATAACATTAGCTATCCTCCAATCCACAGGAACTGATCCTGAATCTATTGAACATTGGAAAATGATCACCAATGCGTCCACTATTTCTCGAGCCACCTCCCTGAGGACCCTGGGATGCAGACCATCAGGCCCAGGGGATTTATCGTCCTTCAGTCCCATTAGCCTACCCAATACTATTTCTCGCCTAATGAAAATTTATTTCAGTTCCTCTACCCTCTAGATCCTCTGTCCGCCTGTACATCTGGGAGATTGTTTGTGTCTCCTTAGTGAAGACAGATCCGAAGTACCTGTTCAACTCTTCTGCCATTTCCTTGATCCCCATAATAATTTCACCCGTGTCTGCCTTCAAGGGACCCACATTTGACTTTGCTACTGTTTTTCCCTTAACATATCTAAAGAAGCTTTTACCGTCCTTCTTTATATTCCTGGCCAGCTTCCCCTCGTACTTCATCTTTTCAGCCCGTATTGCCCGTTTTGTTTCCTTCTGTTGTCCTATGAAAGTTTCCCAATCCTCTGGCTCCCGGCTACTCTTTGCTGTGTTATACATCTTTTCTTTTAGTTTTATTCTATCCCTAACCTCTTGTCAGCCACAGTTGCCTCCTACTCCCCTTAAAATCTTTCTTTCTTTTTGGAATGAAATTATCCTGCATCTTCCGGATTATGCCCAGAAATTCCTGCCATTGCTGTTCCACCGTCATTCCTGGATCCTAGGATCCCTTTCCAGTCTACCTTGGCCAGCTCCCCTCTCATGCCTTCATAATCCCCTTTGTTCAACTGGAGATAACATTCCAATAACATTCTTGCTCTTGAGGGAGTGCAGCGTAGGTTCACCAGGTTAATTCCCGGGATGGCGGGACTGTCATATGCTGAGAGCGGCTGGGCTTGTACACTCTGGAGTTTAGAAGGATGAGAAGGGATCTTATTGAAACAAAGAGGATTGTTAAGGGTTTGGACACGCTAGAGGCAGGAAACATATTCCCGATGTTGGGGGAGTCCAGAACCAGGGGCATTTAGTACGGAGACGAGGAAACACTTTTTCACACAGAGAGTGGTGAGTCTGTGGAATTCTCTGCCTCAGAGGGCGGTGGAGGCCAGTTTCTTTTCTCCCTGGATGTTTTCAAGAGAGAGATGAGGGGGAAGGGGGTGGGGGATTTTGGGGGAAGTGGTGTGGCTCTGGGGCTGGGGGGGGGTGTGGATGATGGGGTGGTGGTCAACGAAGGGGGGCCTTCAAGGGGGGGTGGGAAAATGGGGGGTGGGGGAAGGGGATGGGGGTGGGTGAGGGGTGAGGGTGGGGGAGGGGGTGAGGGTGGGGGAGGGTCACTCACGGTGAGGAGGCTGATGCCCTCGCTGCTGGAGGGGGTGACGAAATGCTCGTCATCATCGAAGTGCACGTCTCCCAGGCGCCAGGCGTGAGCGTACTCCTGCCCCGTGCCGTCAAACACCTGCGAACAACCCAGGTGCCTCTCTGTGGGGGAGGGGAGAGGCAGCACTGACACACCTGGCACACCTGACCCAGACACACCTGTCCATGCACACACCTGTCCAGACACATTTGTCCACACCTGCCCATACCTGTTGAAAACACACAACCCTAGACATACCTATCCCGAACACACATGCCGCAAACACACCTGCCCCAGACACACCTGCCCCTGACAAACATGTCCTCACCTGACCCAGACACATGTGCCCCAGACACACCTGCCTCAGACACACCTATCCTCACCTGCCCTAGACACACATGTCTTAGACACACAAACTCCTGACACACTTGCCCTAAACACACCTGCACATGCTTGCCCCAAACACACCTGTCCACACCTGGCCCAGGCACACCTGTCCACACCTGCTCCAGACACACCTGCCCCAGACACACCTGCCCCAGACACACCTGATCCAGACACATCTGCCCCAAACACACCTGTCCACACCTGGCCCAGGCACACCTGTCCACACCTGCTCCAGACACACCTGCCCCAGACACACCTGCCCCAACACACCTGTCCAACACATCTTCCCCAAACACACCTGTCCACACCTGGCCCAGACACACCTGTCCACACCTGGCCCAGGCACACCTGTCCACACCTGCTCCAGACACACCTGCCCCAGACACACCTGCCCCAGGCACACCTGCCCCAGACACACCTGCCCCAGACACACCTGCCCTCCCCCCCACAATCCCCACCTCCATCGTGTGATGGGACGTGTGGAGGAAGCTTTACTCCGTGTGTGACAAGGTGCCGCATGGTAGGCTGCTCTGGAAGGTTAGATCTCATGGGATCCAAGGAGAGATAGCTGAATGGATAGCAAAGTGGCCCCATGGAAGGAAGCAGAGGGTGATGGTGGAAAGATGCTTCTCAGAATGGAGGCCTGTAAGTAGTGGTGTGCCACAGGGTTCGGTGCTGGGCCCGTTACTGTTTGTCATCTACATCAATGATTTGGATGAGAACATACAGGGCAAGATCAGCAAGTTTGCTGATGATATAAAAGTGAGCGGTTTTGCAGATAGTGAAGATGGTTGTGAACGATTGCAGCAGGATCTGGATCGATTGGCCAGGTGGGCGGAGGAATGGTTGATGGAATTTAATACAGAGAAGTGTGAGGTGTTGCATTTTGGGACGTTGAACAAGGGCAGGACCTACACAGTGAATGGTCGGCCTCTGGGTAGTGTTGTAGAGCAGAGGGGTCTAGGAGTACAGGTGCATGGTTCCTTGAAGGTGGAGTCGCAGGTAGATAAGGTCAAAAAGGCTTCTGGCACTTTGGCCTTCATCAGTCAGAGTATTGAGTATGGAGGTTGGGAGGTCATGTTGCAGTTGTATAAGACGTTGGTGAGACCGCATTTAGAATATTGTGTTCAGTTCTGGGCACCATGTGATAGGAAAGATATTGTCAAGCTGGAAAGGGTTCAGAAAAGATTTACGAGGATGTTGCCAGGACTAGAGGGTGTGAGCTATAGGGAGAGGTTGAGCAGGCTGGGTCTCTATTCCATGGAGCGCAGGAGGATGAGGGGAGATCTTATAGAGGTGTACAAAATCATGAGAGGAATAGATCGGGTAGATGCACAGAGTCTCTTGCCCGGAGTAGGGGAATCGAGGACCAGAGGACGTGGGTTTAAGGTGAAGGGGAAAAGATCTGAGGGGTAACTTTTTCACACAAAGGGTGGTGGGTGTAAGGAACAAGCTGCCAGAGGAGGTAGTTGAGGCTGGGACTATCCCATCGTTTAAGAAGCAGTTAGACAGGTACATGGATAGGACAGGTTTGGAGGGATATGGACCAAGCGCAGGCAGGTGGGCTAGCGTAGCTGGGACATTGTTGGGCTAGTATGGGTGAGTTGGGCTGAAGGGCCTGTTTCCACACTGTATCACTCTACGACTAGTGCAGCTGGGACATTGTTGGGGCTAGTGTGGGTGAGTTGGGCCGAAGGGCCTGTTTCCACACTGTATCACTCTATGACCCCGGGAGTGTGTGTGGGATCTTCACTCTGTGTCGGACTCATGGGAAGTGTCTGACGGGACGGGATGATATACAGGACGGTGCGGGACAGTGACCCTGTCATATGCTGGGAGAATGGAGCGGCTGGGCTTGTACACTCTGGAGTTTAGAAGGATGAGAGGGAATCTCATTGAAACATATAAGATCATTAAGGGCTTGGACACACTAGAGGCAGGAAACATGTTCCCGATGTTGGGGGAGTCCAGAACCAGGGGCCACAGTTTAAGAATAAGGGGTAAGCCATTTAGAACGGAGATGAGGAAACACTTTTTCTCACAGAGAGTTGGGAGTCTGTGGAATTCTCTGCCTCAGAGGGCGGTGGAGGGCGGTTCTCTGGATGCTTTCAAGAGAGAGTTAGATAGGGCTCTTAAAAATAGCGGAGTCAGGGATAGGGAGAAGGCAGGAACGGGGTACTGATTGGGGATGATCAGCCATGATCACATTGAATGGCGGTGCTGGCTCGAAGGGCCGAATGGCCTCCTCCTGCACCTGTTGTCTGTTGTCTATTGACACTGTGGGACAGTGTGTGACAGTGACGGGATGGAACGGGACAGTGTGTGACAGTCCAGGGACGGTACGGGGGTGGTAGGGGGGGGTGTGTGCGGGGGGGGGGGGGGTGGAGCTCACTGGTTCCGAAGCCGAGCTTGATGTCGATATCAGCTGCGGGCGAGGTGAGGTCTTCGATGAAGATGAGGGGCGTGACCTCGCTCCACATGCGGAAGGCCAGCCGCAGGATCATCTTCTGGTCGTCGATGGTCAGCTGCGAGCTGTAGCCCTCGTCCAGAATGCGCCAGCGCAGCCGCGACTTGCTGAAGGCCATCTGGGGGTAGGTGTTGTCCAGCAGGTCGGTGGCTGTCCTCCGGGGGCGCAGCCTGCCCGCCAGCCCGTGCCCTGTCCCCACCCCCCTTCCCTCCCCAGACTCCCCTTGCCCCTCACCCTGCCCCCCCATCACCCACTGGCCAGGTACGCTCTGCGTGCCGTTCCCCGATTGGTTCTGTTGACCTTGACCACCGGTCACCTGCCGGTCAAGGCTGCTCTTCGATTGGTTGAGTTGGCTCAGCGTGCCGTTCTCTGATTGGTTCTGTTGACCGTGGACGTTGGTCACTTGCTGGTCAAGCTTGACCTTGTCGCTCTCCGATTGGTCGAAGGGGCTTTGGCTGCCGGCCTCCGATTGGTCCATTTGGCCTTTGTCATCGTTCTTCAATTGGCTTAGTTGGCTTTGGCTGACGTCCTCCGATAGGTTGAGTTGACCTTCGTTGCTCTTCAATGATTGGTTGACCAGACTTTGGCCAACAGTGTCCGACTGTTTGAGCCAACTTTGCTCAACAGCCTCTGATTGGTTGAGTTGACCTTTGTTGGCCTCTGATTGGTTGAGCTGCCTTTGGCCAACAGCCTCTGATTGGTTGAGTTGACCTTTGTAGGCCTCTGATTGGTTGAACTGTCTTTGGCCAACAGCCTCTGATTGGTCGAGTTGACCTTTGTTGGTCGTTGATTGGTCGAGTTGACCTCTGTTGGTCGTTGATTGGTCGAGTTGACCTCTGTTGGTCTGTGATTGGTCGAGTTGACCTCTGTTGGTCTGTGATTGGTCGCGTTGACCTCTGTTGGTCTGTGATTGGTCGGGTTGACCTCCGTTGGTCTGTGATTGGTCGGGTTGACCTCTGTTGGTCTGTGATTGGTCGAGTTGACCTCTGTTGGTCTGTGATTGGTCGGGTTGACCTCTGATTGTCTGCGATTGGTCGAGTTGACCTCTGTTTGGTCTGTGATTGGTCGGGTTGACCTCTGTTGGGTCTGTGATTGGTCGGGTTGACCTCTGTTGGTCTGTGATTGGTCGAGTTGACCTCTGTTGGTCTGTGATTGGTCGGGTTGACCTCTGCTTGTCTGCGATTGGTCGAGTTGACCTTGTCTGCTCTTCTGTGATAGGTGTAGCCGGCTCTGGCCGCCGCCCAGTGACCTTGCGGGCAGGGTGATGGCTTTGTTGGTGGGCGAGGCGCTGCCGAGGGGAGGGTTGTAGCCGTGTGCGGTGACGTTGATGGGCCCCAGCTCCAGGTCCTGGGCCTTGTGGTCGGGCACGCCGCAGCGAGGGGTGTTCATGGCCTCGCGGGTGGGCTGGTCGAGCAGCCCCGAGGCGGGCAGACCGCTGGCCCTCTGGAAGCGCAGCAGGGCCCCGGCGTAGCGGGCCCCCAGCGACGGGCTGCCCTCGGGCTCCTGCACGTAACGCCGGCTGGACTGGGCCTCTGCCGGGGGCCCCCAGCCTTCCGCCAGCGGCGGCTCCTCCTCCGCTACCACCCACACCCCCTGGTAGGCCAGCTCCTCCCAGTTGACCGGCTCCGTCCAGCCATACTTGTCCAGGTACTCCTAGAAACATAGAAACATAGAAAATAGGTGCAGGAGGAGGCCATTCGGCCCTTCATCCCCATTCAATATGATCATGGCTGATCATCCACTCAGTATCCTGTACCTGCCTTCTCTCCATACCCTCTGATCCCTTTAGCCACAAGGGCCACATCTAACTCCCTCTTAAATATAGCCAATGAACTGGCCTCAACTACCTTCTGTGGCAGAGAATTCCACAGATTCTGTGTGAAAAAAAAAAATCTCATCTCGGTCCTAAAAGACTTCCCCCTTATCCTTAAACTGTGACCCCTTGTTCTGGACTTCCCCAACATCGGGAACAATCTTCCTGCATCTAGCCCGTCCAACCCCTTAAGAATTTTGTAAGCCTCTATAAGATCCCCCCTCAATCTCCTAAATTCCAGCGAGTACAAGCCGAGTCTATCCAGTCTTTCTTCATATGAAAGTCCTGCCATCCCAGGAATCAGTCTGGTGAACCTTCTCTGTACCCTTTCTATGGCAAGAATGTCTTTCCTCAGATTAGGAGACCAAAACTGTACGCAATACTCCAGGTGTGGCCTCACCAAGACCCTGTACAACTGCAGTAGAATCTCCCTGCTCCTGTAATCAAATCCTTTTGCTATGAATGCCAACATACCATTCGCTTTCTTCACAGCCTGCTGCACCTGCATGCCTACTTTCAATGACTGGTGTACCATGACACCCAGGTCCTGTCAAGCAAACACAGCCTGCGTGGTGCTGGGGGCAGCACAGAGACAGCAGGCCGAAAGGCCTGTTCCCAGTGGTGGGACAGCACGGAGAGGGCGACCTGAGCAGCCTTTATCCTGTTGTGGGATAGCACAGAGACAGAAGGCCGAACGGCCTGTTCCCAGTGGTGGGACAGCACGGAGAGAGGGGGCCGAATAGCCCTTACCCTGCGGTGGGACAGCATGTAGAGGCGGGCCGACGGGCCTGTTCCCTGCCGTGTGCACAACACTGACAATGTGGGGAGAGCACAGCACTGTACCTTATGCGGGGAGAGCACAGAGATAGATGGGCCGAAGGGGCCTGTTCCCATGGTGCAGTGCGGGCTGAATGGCCTTTCCCATAGAGTGGGGACAGCACAGCGGGCCGAAGGGCCTGCCCTGCCGTAGCTATCATTCTGGGCCAAAGGGCCTGCTTCTATGCTGTCAGACTGTGTGGTAGTGAGGGCCAAAGCGCCTGTTTCCGGTCGCTGGGCCTAGCTCCCTGTGGCACGCACAGCACTAACCCGTGGATAAATGCGAGGTCATCCACTTTGGTAGCAAAAACAGGAAGGCAGATTATCATCTGAATGGTGTCAAGTTGGGAAAAGGGGAAGTACAACGGGATCTGGGGGTCCTTGTTCATCAGTCAATGGAAGTAAGCATGCAGGTACAGCAGGCAGTGAAGAAAGCGAATGGTCCTTCATAACAAGAGGAGTTGAGTATGGGAGCAAAGAGGTCCTTCTGCAGTACAGGACCCTGGTGAGACCACACCTGGAGTATTGTGTCCCCTAATTTGAGGAAGGACATTCTTGCTATTGAGGGAGTGCAGCGTAGGTTTACAAGGTTAATTCCCGGGAGGGCGGGACTGTCATGTGCTGAGAGAATGTAGCGGCTGGGCTTGTACACTCTGGAGTTTAGAAGGATGAGAGGGGATCTCATTGAAACATATAAGGTTATTAAGGGTTTGGACACGCTGGAGACAGGAAACATGATCCCAATGTTGGGGGAGTCCAGAACCAGGGGCCACAGTTTAAGAATAAGGGGTAAGCCATTTAAAACGGAGACGAGGAAACACTTTTTCTCACAGAGAGATGTGAGTCTGTGGAATTCTCTGCCTCAGAGGGCGGTGGAGGCCGGTTCTCTGGATGCTTTCAAGAGAGAGCTAGATAGGGCTCTTGAAGATAGCGGAGTCAGGGGATATGGGGAGAAGGCAGGAACGGGGTACTGATTGTGGACGATCAGCCGTGATCACATTGAATGGCGGTGCTGGGTCGAAGGGCCGAATGGCCTCCTCCTGCACCTATTGTCTATTGTCTATTGCACATCATGGGCTGAAGGGCCTGTCCCCATCGCTGTATGATTGAAAGATGCAGCGTGGAAACAGGCCCTCGAGTTCAAGCAGCATCCTCTCTATGCAAATAGACACAAAGTGCTGGAGTTACTCTGCCATTCAATCGTGGCTGATCAATCTCTCCCTCCCAACCCCACTAATCAACATCCTGTCCCGTGTACCTCACACCCGTACTAATCTATGTGGACCATCACGGTGGCGCAGCGGTAGAGTTGCTGCCTTACAGCGAGTGCAGCGCCGGAGACCCGGGTTCAATCCTGACTACGGGCGCTGTCTGTACGGAGTTTGCACCTTCTCCCCGTGACCCTGCGTGGGTTTTCTCCGGGTGCTCCGGTTTCCTCCCGCACTCCAAAGATAGAGCTGGAGCTGGAGCTGGAGGTGGAGCTGGAGCTAGAGTACGAGATGGAGATGGAACTAGAGATGGAGATGGTGATGGAGCTGGAGTAGGAGATGGAGATGGAATTAGAGATGGAGATGGTGATGGAGCTGGAGTAGGAGATGGAGTAAGAGATGGAAATGGAGTTGGAGATGGAGATGGAGATGGAGCTGGAGCTAGAGTAGGAGATGGAGATGGAACTAGAGACGGAGATGGAGATGGAGATGGAGCTGGAGACGGAGATGATGGAGTTGGAGATGGAGATGGAGATGGAGATGGAGATGGAGATGGAGTTGGAGATGGAGTAGGAGATGGAGATGGAGAAACTAGAGATGGAGCTGGAGCTAAAGATGAAGCTGGAGATGGAGCTAGAGTTGGAGATGGAGATAGAGATGGAGATGGAGATGGAGCTAGAGTAGGAGCTGGAGCTGGAGATGGAACTGGAGCTGGAGATGGAGCTGGAGATTGAGCTGGAGATGGAGCTGGAGATGGAGCTGGAGTAGGAGATGGAGTTGGGGATGGAGATAGAACTAGAGATGGAGCTGGAGATGGAGCTGGAGTAGGAGATGGAGATG
Organism: Okamejei kenojei; assembly: GCA_035221665.1. NCBI lineage: Eukaryota > Metazoa > Chordata > Chondrichthyes > Rajiformes > Rajidae > Okamejei > Okamejei kenojei. The sequence goes on from CM069131.1 coordinate 189,144,813, forward strand.
GATATGGAGCTGGGGGGGATGGAGCTGGAGATGGAGGAGCTGGAGATGGAGATAAGATGGAGATAGAAGCTGGAGCTGGAGATGGAGCTGGAGAGATGGAGAGATGGCTGGAGATGGAGATGGAGCTGGAGATGGAGCTGGAGATGGAGATGGAACTAGAGATGGACTGAGAGAGATGGAGCTAGGAGATGGAGATGAGATGGAGCTTGGAGTGCGGCGAGATGGAGCTGGTAGATGATGGAGATGGAACTGGAGATGGAGATGAGCTGGAGATGGGGAGATGGAGCTGGAGAATAGATGGTGATGGAGGGATGAGAGCAGGAGCTGAGATGGATGGAGTAGGAGATGGATGGAGTGGAACTGGAGATGGAGCTGGAGATGGAGATGGAGGAGCTGGGATAGCTGGAGATGGAGAGGAGATGGAACTGGAGATGGAGAGAGAGGAGAGATGGAGCTGGAGATGAGATGGAGATGGAGCTGGATGGAGATGGAGATGGAGCTGGAGATGGAGATGGAGAGATGGAACTGGGAATAGAGAGCTGGAGATGGAGATGGAGATGGATGGAGATGGAGCTGGAGGAGATGGAGCTGGAGATGGAGAGCTAGATGAACTGAGAATGGAGCTGGAGATGGAGAGAACGGAGATGGAGAAGGAGATGGAACGAGCCTAGGGAGGATAGTGAGATGGGAGCTGGAGATCGCTGGAGATGAAGAGCTGAGCTGGAGCTGGAGAGAGGAGCTTGGAGATGGAGCTGGAGATGGAGCTGGAGATGGAGATGGAGATGATCACGGAGCCTAGGTGTAGGATATTGATACTGTGCGGGGATCGCTGGTCGGTGCGGACCCAGTGTGCCGAAGGTCCAGTTTCCCTGCCGCTCCGTCCAATGACCTACCTGTGCGGACTTGAGAGTGAGTACGGGCCGAGCCCTGGTCCAGGCTCTCTCCTGGATGTCCGAGTGATCACGGCTGTGGTAGACCTTCTCAGCCAGAGCCAAGGTCGGCAGACACAGGGTCAGCAACCAGACCAGGCCGGGCTCCATCCCCACCGCCCGCGGCCCCCACGCTCGATCACCAGCGCTCTCCTCTCACGTCTGTCGCTCAGTTCTCCTGCATGACCTGGTGCTCTGTGGACAGCGGGGAGAGAGAGAGAGAGAGAGAGAGAGCGAGAGGTCAGATACGACAGCAGCATCTTCATCCCTCGTGCAGGAAACAGAGAGAGCGAGAGAGAGAGAGAGAGAGAGTGGAAACAGGCCCTTCTGCCCAACTCACCAACAATGTCCCAGCTACACTAGTCCCACTTGCCTGCGCTTGGTCCATATCTCTCCGAACCTGTCCTCACCATGCACCTGTCCAACGGTTTCATAAACACTGGGATAGTCCCAGCCTCAACTACCTCCTCTGGCACCTCGTTCCATGCACCCACCATCCTTTGTGTTAAAGAAGTTACCCCTCAGATTCCTATTAAACCTTTTCCCCTTCACCTTGAACCTATGCCCTCTGGTCCTCGATCCCCCTACTCTGGGAAAGAGACTCTGTGTCGTCTACCCGATCTATTCCTCTCATGATTTTCTGTAAGATCACCGCTCCTCCTCATGGAATAGAAACCCAGCCTGCTCAACCTCTCCCTCTAGTCAATAAACAATAGACACAAGGTGCAGGAGTATCCCATTCGGCCCCCTTCGAGCCGCAGCTACCGCCATTCAATGTGATCATGGCTGATCATCCCCAATCAGTACCCCGTTCCTGCCTTCTCCCCATATCCCCTGACTCCGCTATCTTTAAGAGCCCTATCTAGCTCTCTCTTGAAAGCATCCAGAGAACCTGCCTCCACCATCCTCTGAGGCAGAGAATTCCACAGACTCACAACTCTCTGTGAGAAAAAAGTGTCCTTCCGCCTCGTCTCCGTTCTAAATGGCTTACTTCTTATTCTTAAAACTGTGTGGCCCCTGGTTCTGGACTCCCCCAACTTCGGGTAACATGTTTCCTGCATCTAGCGTGTCCAAGCCCTAAATAATCTTATATGTTTCAATGAGATCCCCTCTCATCCTCCTAAACTCCAGAGCGTACAAACCCCAGCCGCTCCATTCTCTCAGCATATGACAGTCCCGCCATCCCGGGAATTAACCTTGTAAACCTACGCTGCACTCCCTCAATAGCAAGAATATCCTTCCTCAAATTAGGGGACCAAAACTGCACACAATACTCCAGGTGTGGTCTCATTTGGAATATTGGGAGCAGTTTTGGGCCCCATATCTGAGGAAGGATGTGCCGGCTCTGGAGAGGGTCCAGAGGAGGTTTACAAGAATGACCCTGGGAATGAGTGGGTTAACATATGATGAGCGTTTGTCGGCACTGGGCCTGTACTCGCTGGAGTTTAGAAGAATGAGGGGGGACCTCATTAAAACGTACAGAATAGTGAAAGGCCTGGATGTGGAGAGGATGTTTCCACTAGTGGGAGAGTCTAGGACCAGAGGTCACAGCCTCAGAATAAAAGTACATTCTTTTAGTAAGGAGATGAGGAGTAACTTCTTTAACCAGGGGTGGTGAATCTGTGGGATTCTTTGCCACAGAAGGCTGTGGAGGCCAAGTCAGTGGATATTTTGAAGGCATAGATAGATTTTTGATTAGTACGGGTGTCAGAGGTTATAGGGAGAAGGCAGGAGAATGGGATTAGGAGGGAGAGATAGATCAGCCATGATTTGTCAGAGTCACAGAATAACATAGCATGGAAACAGGCCATTCAGCCCAACTTGCCCATGCCAACCAACATGCCCCATCTATACTAGCCCCACCCGCCTACATTTGGCCCCCTATCTCTCTAAACCTGTCCTATCCATGTTGCTGTTCAAAAGTCTTTTAAATGTTTTTTAACGTTCCTGCCTCAACCACCTTCTCCGTCGCCTTCTCCGGCAGCTCAAAAGGTCATAAGTATTCACTGGAGTTTAGAAGGATGAGGGGGTATCTTATAGAAACATATAAAATTATAAAAGGACTGGACAAGCTAGATGCAGGAAAAATGTTCCCAATGTTGGGCGAGTCCAGAACCAGGGGCCACAGTCTTAGAATAAAGGGGAGGCCAGTTAAGACTGAGGTGAAAAAAAACTTTTTCACCCAGAGAGTTGTGAATTTATGGAATTCCCTGCCACAGAGAGGCAGTGGAGGCCAAATCACTGGATGATTTAAGAGAGATAGATAGAGCTCTAGGGGCTAATGGAGTCGAGATATGGGAGAAGCAGGCACGTTATTGATTGGGGATGAACAGCCATGTGAGCACAATATTGCGTGCTGCTCGAGGGGCCGAATGGCCTTCCTCCTCAACCTAATTTCAATTTTCTATGTTTTCATAAGGTTCATGTAATAAGGGAGCTTAGCCTATTTGGCCCATTCAAGTCCATTCCCATATCAATCATGGCTATCTATCTCTCCCTCCTAACACCCCTTTTCGCCTGACTTCCCCAGAAAATTAAAAAAAAAAATCCTCACCAATATAATAATAGGGGGATATATAATAAAACCACTTTTTACACCCTAAAACTATATAAATTAGAGTCGTTCCATACACCCCCACCCTCCATTCCCCCACCCGGTGTGAAAACGTTAACCCCCTCGATTCCTAGAAAATCTTGTTCCCCCTTCACCTTGAACCTATGTCTCTGGTCCTCGATTCCCCTAACTCTGGGCAAGAGACTCTGTGCATCTACCCTTCCTATTCCACTCATGATGTTTGTACACCTCTATAAGATCTCCCTCATCCTCCTGCGCTCCATGGAATAGAGACCCAGCCTGCTCAACCTCTCCCTGTAGCTCCACACCCTCTAGTCCTGGCAACATCCTCGTAAATCTTCTCTGGACCCTTTCAAGCATGACAACATCTTTCCTATAACATGGTGCCCAGAACGGAACACAATATTCTAAATGCGGTCTCACCAGCGTCTTATACAACTGCAACATGACCTCCCAACATCTATGCAATACTCTGACTAAATAGTGAAAGGCCAGGATAGAGTGGATGTGGAGAGGATTGTTTCAACTAGTGGGAGAGTCTAGGACTAGAGGGCACAGCCTCAGAATTAAAGGATTAATTTTAGAAAAGAGAAAAAAAAAAAAAAGAGGGAATTTATTTTCTTTAGTCAGAGGGTGGTGAATCTGTGGGATTCTTTGACACAGAAGGCTGTGTGGGCCAAGTCAGTAGATATCTTTAAGGCAGAGATAGACAGATTCTTGATTATTGCGGGTGTCAGAGGTTATGGGGAGAAGGCAGGAGAATGGGGTTAGGAGGGAGAGATAGATCAGCCATGATTGAATGGCGGAGTAGACTTGATGGGCCGAATGGCCTGATTCTGCTCCTTTGACATGAATTTAGGAAATGATTGGTAACCAAAGATAATGATGTAAGTTTAGTTTAGTTTAGAGAGACAGCGTGGAAACAGGCCCTTCGGCCCGCTGAGTCCGTGCCGACCAGCGACCCCCGCACGCTAACACTATCCCACCCGCACTAGGGACAATGTACAAATATACCAAGCCAATTAACCTACAAACCTGCACGTCTTTGGAGCGTGGGAGGAAACCGGAGCACCCGGAGAAAACCCACGCAGGTCGCAGGGAGAACGTGCAAACTCCGTACAGACAGCGCCCGTAGTGAGGATGGAACCCGGGTCTCTGGCGCTGTGAGGCAGCGACTCTACCGCCGCGCCCCCGTGACCGCCCCAAGTAAGAGGTGGGGGTAGAGAGTCATAGAACAGGCCCTTAGTCCCAACTCGCCCACACGCCCAACATGTCCCACTACACTAGTCATAGAAGATACAGAGTGGAAACACCCTTAGCCCCAACTCCCACACCGGCCAACAAAAGTCCCAGCTACACTAGTCATAGAGAGATACAGAGTGGAAACAGGCCCTTAGGCCCAACTCACCCACACTGGCCCAACAATGTCCCAGCTACACTAGTCATAGAGAGATACAGAGTGGAAACAGGCCCTTAGGCCCAACTCACCCACACTGGCCCAACAATGTCCCAGCTACACTAGTCATAGAGAGATACAGAGTGGAAACAGGCCCTTAGGCCCAACTCACCCACACTGGCCCAACAATGTCCCAGCTACACCAGTCCCACCTGCCTGCGCTTGGTCCATATCCCTCCAAACCTGTCCTATCCATGTACCTGTCTAACTGTTCCTTAAAAGTTGGGCTAGTCCCAGCCTCAACTACCTCCTCGTTCCATACACCCACCACCCTCTGTGTGAAAACGTTACCCCTCGGATTCCCATTCAATCTTTTCCCCTTCACCTCGAACCTGTGTCCTCTGGGCCTCCATTCCCCTACTCTGGGCAAGAGACTCTGTGCGTCTACCGGATCTATCCCTCTCATGAGTACTGTTAGAAATCGCGGAGAAAGGAGTGGGGAGGAGAGAAGAAGGAGGTGGGAGAGAGGAGGAAGGAGGAAGTGGAGAGAATGGGTGGAAGGAAGGAGAGAAATGGCAGGATCGGACGTTACCTGGGCTTCTGGGCTTGAGTCACAGGGAGAAGTTGGATAGGCCCGGATTTTTTCCTTTGGAGCGCAGGAGGCTGAGGGGCGACGTTCTTGAGAAGTACAGGATAATGAGGGGCATGGATAAAGTGAACGCCCACAGTCTTTGTCCCAGTGTAGAGGGTTCCAAAACTAGAGGGCACAGGCTTACGGTGGGAGGGGAGAGAGATTTAAGAGGGACCTCAACATTTTCACTCGGTGGCGCAGCGCCGGAGACCCGGGTTCGATCCCGGCTACGGGCGCTGTCTGTGCGGAGTTTGCACGTTCTCCCCCGTGACCCGCGTGGGTTTTCTCCGGGCGCTCCGGTTTCCTCCCACACTCCAAAGACGTGCAGGTTTGCAGGTTAATTGGCTCGGTGTAAATTGTCCCAAGTGTGTGTGGGATAGGTGTTAGTGTGCGGGGATCGCTGTAGGTTGGGGATGGGAAAGTGGGAGACAATAGGTGCAGGAGTAGGCCATTCGGACAGATGTGTGGGGAAGGATGGCCAAATGCAGGTAAACGGGTCTAGCCCAGAACAGCACGGACAAGGTGGGCCGAAGGGCCTGTTTCTGTGCTGTTACTCCATCAGAGAGTTGGGTGGACGGGGTGGAGTAGTGAGGGGGCGGTAAAGGGGTGGGAAGAGGTTGGGGGCAGGGGAGGGGGGAGAGAGTGAAGGGTGGTGGTCAAGAGGGATGAGGGGTAGGAGGCAGGGGTGGAGGTGAGGAAGGGGGGAGGGAGGCCGGTTGCGAGGGAGAGAGAGTGTGGGGATGGGAGGGAGGGAAGGGGGAACATGGGGAGGAGGGGATGTGAGAGGGGCAACGGAAGGGGGAGTGAGAGGGGGGAATGGAAGGAGGAGGAGGAGAGGAAGAGAGGAGGAGAGGGCGGGAGGATAGGGGAGGGGGGGAAAGGAGGGAGGGTGGGAGAGGGGCGAGAGGGAGGGGTGGGAGGAGGGGGAGGGCGGGAGAGAGGAGGAGCAGGGAGGAGATGGAGAGGGGGGAGGGATGAGGGAGGTGAGGGTGAGGAGAGGATCATGGGGGAGAGGGGGACGGGGGAGGAGAGTGGATCGGGGGGAGAGGGACCAGAAAAAGGGGGACTGGGAGGGGCGAGGGGGAGGAGGTAGGGAGACGGAGGGGGGAGATGGGGAGGGGGAGTGGGGTGATGGGATGCTCGGGAGGGTGGGAGACGCTTGGGGGGGGAGATCTGCTGTTTCCCTCGGGGAGTGAGGAGACTGGAGGAGGAGAGGGAGACGAGAGAGGGAGGAGAGGGAGACGTCGAGGAGCTACACCACCGCTCGTGGAGGGTGAGGGCACCTACTCACGTTGAGGTCAGGCAACTCACCGGCTGTGGCACTACCTCCATCGCCAGCCTGCCTCCACTCGATGCCTCCACTCATTCACTCAGCATTCAGCCTCCGGGGTTCAAGATGGGCACAGCCCCACCCCTGTACAACCCCCCCCTCTGTGTCCCCCCACTATCCCCCTCCACGCCCCTTCTCACCGCCCTCTCCTCACCTCCCCTTCCCTCTCTCTCTCACCCACCCCCCCTCTCTTTCTCCCTCACCCACCTCTCCTCTCCTCTCTCTGCCACTTTCCTCTCCTTCACGCACTCACCTGCTCTTCTCTGGTTCCCCTCTCTCTCCTGTCTCCTTCACCTGCCCCTCTCTCCTCCCCCCTCTCTCTCTCTCCCTCACCTACCTCTCTGTCCTCTTTTCTTGTTCCCCTTCCCTCCCGCCCTCTCCCTCTCTCTCTCTCTCTCCCCCCTCCACTCTCTGTCCTCCACCACTGTGACCCGCTCACCCCTCTCTCTCGCGCCCCCTCTCCCCTCTCCCCCTCGCCACCGGTTCTCTGCCACCTCCTGCAGTCTCGTCCCTGCCCCGCTCCCTCCTGCCCAGCCCGTCTAGACTCCCCTCTCCCGACCTGCTTCCAGCGCTCCGTCCCTCTCTCTCTCACTCGCGGCGACTCTACCTGCATCACCCCCCGGAAATACACAACAGAAACATTCTTCAACGGAAAACAAAAAAACCAAAAACACCTGGCCATAGCCGCTCTCGTCTCTCTCTCCTCTCTCTCTCTCTCTCTCTCTCTCTCTCTCTCTCTTTCTCTCTATCTCTGCCCCCTTTCTGTTAGTTCTCTCTCTCTCTCTCTCTCCACCTCCTCTCCCTCCCCGTCTACCTCCGGCTTCCCTCTGTCCCTCCTCACTCGAGGCTGTGCAAGCTTTGCGTGCGAAGGCCTTGAAGCACAAGAGGTGATGGTTGTGACTGAGGAAGTGACGATTTTTTGGCTGGTACAACTTTGGCCCCAGGGTGTGTGTGTGTGTGTGTGTGTGTGTGTGTGTGTGCGTGCGTTTGTGGTGTGTGTGTGTGTGTGTGTGTGTGTGTTGTGTTGTGTGTGAGCGTCAGATCAGAGAATACTTTTCAGACTGAACATTGCAGGGCGGGGCGGACCCAACACTTCAAAAACAGAAGTTAGACCTGCAGGGAGCAGAGCTCATACAAAACATAGAAACACAGGTGCAGGAGGAGGCCATTCTGCCCCTTCGAGCCAGCACCGCCATTCAATGTGATCACGGCTGATCATCCACAGTCAGTACCCCGTTCCTGCCTTCTCCCCATATCCCCTGACACCGCTATCGTTAAGAGCCCTGTCTAGCTCTCTCTTGAAAGCATCCACAGAACCGGCCTCCACTGCCCACAGACTCGCCACTCTCTGTGAGAAAAGTGTTTCCTCGTCTCCGTTCTAAATGGCTTACTCCTTATTCTTAAACTGGGGCCCCTGGTTCTGGACTCCCCCAACATCGGGAACATGTTTCCTGCCTCTAGCGTGTCCAAGCCCTTAATAATCTTATATGTTTCAATAAGATAGCCTCTCATCCTTCTAAACTCCAGAGTGCACAAGCCCAGCCGCTCCATTCTCTCAGCATATGACAGTCCCACCATCCCGGGAATTGACATAGTAAACCTACGCTGCACTCCCTCAATAGCAAGAATGTCTTTCCTCAAATTAAGGGACCAAAACTGCACACAATACTCCAGGTGTGGTCTCACTAGGGCTCTGTACAACTGCAGAAGGACCTCTTTGCTCCTATATCGATTTGTCTTCTTATTAAGGCCAACATGCCATTCGCTTTCTTCACTGCCAGCTGTAACCTGCATGCTTACTTTCACAGACTGATGTACAAGGACCCCAGATCCCGTTGTACTTCTCCTTTTCCCAACTTGACGCCATTTAGATAGTAATCTGCCTTCCTGTTTTTGCGAACCAAAGTGGATAACCTCACATTTATCTGCATTAAACTTCATCTGCCATGCATCTGCACCACTCCCCCAACCTGTCCAAGTCACCCTGCATTCTCATAGCATCCTCCTCACAGTTCACACTGCCACCCAGCTTTGTGTCATCTGCAAATTTGCTAATGTTACTTTGAATCCCTTCATCCAAATCATTGATGTATATTGTAAATAGCTGGGGTCCCAGCACCGAGCCTTGCAGTACCCCACTAGTCACTGCCTGCCATTCTGAAAGGGACCCGTTAATCCCTACTCTTTGTTTCCTGTCTGCCAACCACTTCTCTAACCATGTCAGCACTCTACCCCCAATACCATGTGCCCTAATTTTGCCCACTAATCTCCCGTGTGGGACCTTATCAAATGCTTTCTGAAAGTCCGGGTACACTACATCCACCGGCTCTCCCTTGTCCATTTTCACGTTCATAAGTCATACGAGGAGAATGAGGCCATTCGGCCTATCGAGTCCACTCCTCCATTCAATCATGGTCGAGAACTGCAGATGCTGGTAAAATCGAAGGTCGACAAAAATGCTGGAGGAACTCAGCGGGTGAGGCAGCGTCTATGGAGCGAAGGAATAGGTGACGTTTCGGGTCTCAGCTGCCTCACCCGTTGAGTTCCTCCAGCATTTAATCATGGCTGACCTCTGCCTCCTAATCCCATTTTCCTGCCGTCTCCCCATAACCCTTGACACCTGTTCTTGTAAATAGCTCGTTAAGCTTCCCCCCCCCCCCCCCCCCCAGTCTAGTTTCAGTCACAAATCACTGAGGCAAGCACTTGTGCATCTAAACTTTATTTTGGGAAAAACACAATTACAGTTCCCCACCACAATACCTAACCACCTCGGGTTCGATCCTCGTATCTGCCTGGCCAAGCCCTCCTAGCCTCGTGCTAGCAGAGACACTCCAGAGGGTCACGCAGTCCCAAGCGCTCTCCCAGAGGATCGACTGGACCTCGTGGGAGCGGCCTTTTACAGGTCCCTGAACCTTGAGGGGCCGAACCACATGGCGGTAGTCTCTATACAGTCCAATAACAGATATCAGTTAACACAGCAAATGATAGACATTTCCCCAACCCAATAATACAGTGACTAATACAATGTGTCTGACGAGGTTTCTAGATGCAGTTTAACAGAGATGAATTATGCAACATGTGCCTTGATATTCAGGAAACCCAGACAAGGCTCAACACTTAACCCAATCAACATCTAGCACTATATTTACAACGTGTATGTCTGGTTTGCATTCATCCAATCCGTTTCATGCAATTTACACCTAATTGTCAGAAGCTACAGCTGTCCCATTCTTTCCCTGCAACTCTTATCTAGGCTCTAGACAAACTGGCACCATTCTGCAGCTTTTCCAATTTCTGTAGAAGGCACATTTAAATTGACCAAATGGCCTAGCAGCTCAGGAGCCTTTACTCAATTTTAGTGTCCTGGCTCCTCCAATTTGGCCAGAATGTACATTCCTTCCTTTTATCATACATGATAAATCATCATTTATGATAACCAAATGATCAGATAATCAGATAACCAGATATATATATGTGTGATCTATTACATTCTCCATCTATTAACAACAACAAGACGATGATGTTTCTTCCCAGAATCTTGTCAAGCTTCCCGCATTTTCGTGGGCGTAGCTTCACAATTTCCCTCTGCAGAGTCTTCATCTCCTGAGTTTTCGTGGCCGCTGATTCCCTCCACCCGTGTTGTTGCCCATTCTTCCATCCCTTTCCATAGTCGAACCTATAACCTATAATTCCTGAAAAACTTGGGACAAAGCAAGTTACCATTCATGCACTGGTCAAGTCAACTTTATTCGTCACATATACATCCGAGGTGTGCAGTGAAATGAAAAGTGGCAATGCTCGCGGACTTTGTGCAAAAAAACAAACAAACAAACAAACCACAACAGAATGGAACAGAATCACATGTTCTTTTACATGTTAAGTATTGTGGGAGGAAGGAAAAAGGGAAAAAAAACAGCAATTAAAAAATATACAGTAGAATGGTACAGTAAAGTTAGTCCCTGGTGAGATGAGTTTACAGTCCTAATGGCCTCTGGGAAGAAACTCCTTCTCATCCTCTCCGTTCTCACAGCATGGCAACGGAGGCGTTTGCCTGACCGTAGCAGCTGGAACAGTCCGTTGCTGGGGTGGAAGGGGTCTCCCATGATCTTGTTGGCTCTGGAGTTGCACCTCCTGACGTATCGTTCCTGCAGAGGGGCGAGAGAAGTTCCCATCGTGCGTTCGGCCGAACGCACTACTCTCTGCAGAGCCTTCCTGTCCTGGGCAGAGCAGTTCCCAAACCAGATTGTAATATTTCCGGACAAGATGCTTTCCACAGCCGCTGAGTAGAAGCACTGGAGGATCCTCGGAGACACTAATGCTTGCCCATACATTCAATGTATTCCTGTTCTGTCAATACTATCCCTTTTATAATATCTATAATATTCTGCTCTATCATTGTATTACTCTTTACTATCCTAGGATCAACACTAATCAGCCCTCTCCGTATTCACACGATGGTATAATATGTATATCTGATGATGGTTTCTCATATAAATTTCAGCTGGGTTCAGTCCAGATTTCCATACAGGCGTGGCTCTTATTTAAAGCAATGAGGAATGTTTCAATTCAACCAAACTCAGCCTCAGCCTTCAATGTAATATTTTAATTTTCAGCGTCCGTCTCACCCTGCTCATTCCATAGCTTTATGGTCGATAACACAATTCCATTTCAATTCCTGTGGAATTCCCAGCTGTTCAAATTTAATCAGTCAATTTCCATATGCTGTCGATTTTATCAAGCCAATTAAGAATGCCAAATCCAGGGACACTTACTTTCCACCTTGATAATAGAAGCCACTTTACTATTAAGGGTTAAAACAAAATTAGATCCACCGGTCAAATACATCGACTCTGATATCTCAACACTCATTTCTTTTTTCCTCCTTCTAATTCAATAGACTTCTCCTCCAGTATTTCTTCCTAAGTAGGTTGGCTCAGCTCTCAGTCCATAGGGGTTCTTCCTCATAACTAATTTCCTTTTACCACTGAGTAACTCTTTCTAGAATACTAACTAACGTTGGTCTCTTAAAGGCAAGTCTTGCTGTTCACAGTTCCTCTGTTTTACTATCTCCAAATCCAACTCAATTTCAAGTTCAAGAGAGTTTATTGTCGTGTGTTCCTGACAGGACAATGACATTCTTGCCTTGCTTCAGCACCACAGAACATAGTGGGCATTGACTACAAAACAGATCAGTGTGTCCGTATACCATTATATAAATATATACACAATAAATAAATTGATAAAGTGCAAATAAAAGATAATGGGTTATTAATGATCAGAGTTTTGTCTGAGCCAGGTTTAATAGCCTGATGGCTGTGGGGAAGTAGCTATTCCTGAACCTGGTCGTTGCAGTCCTCAGGCTCCTGTACCTTCTACCTGAAGGTAGCGGGGAGATGAGTGTGTGGCCAGGATGGTGTGGGTCCTTGATGATGCTGCCAGCCTTTTCTGAGGCAGCGACTCAACGCGCATGTTCCCTGAATCATTTCCATGTTACCAGATCTTCCCCGGTTCCATCCTTCCCTGATGCTCTCTGAATAATCCTTCCCACCTTTGGCTGCCTGTCTGGGGATGAGACAATAACAAATCCCAAGTAATAATCAAACTCCAAACATTCCTAACCCAGATCTCACAAGTCAGTTCCAAATCTGGGGCTGGGAGGTTGCAACCTTCACGTGGCCCGCCCTGCTTCGACGAATGCAATCAACATGACACAGTGCCCAACGATGATCAAATAGAACAAGCTGTCCGACAACTTTAAGCTGTGCCCGCCACGCGACAGAAGAAGAACTTCCAAATCTCAAGCTGTGAAGTTCCTCCAATGCATCACCGTACAAGTTAGAGACCAAACTCAAAATGTTATCAATTTATTTCTAATGACTATAATTTAGACGCAAAGTAGGTGTTTTGCCCCAAACCACAAAGGAGTGTCTATTTTCAAATTCAAATTCAGTTCTTCAAAGTAGAGTTCACCCCAATAGTCGTCAAAGGTTGCCTGTGATTTTTTTTCTTAGGAAAGGATGGATGGTGTTATTTTCCGTTCCTTCACTGGTGTCAAAAGCTAGATGATGTTAAAGTTGGGCACTAGGGTAGGTGTCTTCCTCTTCTCCCTCGATGTTAGTGTCAAAGGATAGTCAAGTCGTCACTTTTATTTCCATAGCACGTTTAAAAAACAACTCTCGTTGGCCAAAGTGCTTTACAATTGGTGGAGGTACTAATGTCTTACAACATTGGTTCATAGATTAAGTACAGACATAAATACATACATATAGCCCTCCCTCAGAGAACGTCAAGAAAGGCTTGAGAGTAAAGATGGGTTTTAAGTCTCGACTTAAAGGAGTCGATGGAGGGGGCAGTTCTGTGGGACGGTGAGGAGGATCTGATGGTCCACAGTTCTAGACTGCAAACCACCAAAGGCTGCGAGTTAAAGAAATGGGATATTCGGTCGCCCTGAGCTTATGCCTAGACCGCGGATGTTCAGTAACCCCAAGTCCGCCGATCTGAGGGAACCTGGAGGTAGTGTGGTGGGTACGCAGTCTTTTTGATGTAGGTGGGGCAAGCCCATTAAGGGCTTTGTAGACCTAAAGGAGGATCTTGAAGAATGTATTCTGAACCGCTAATACAGGAGCCAGTGGAGAGAGGCCCGGATCCGAGGTGATGTGGTCCCTTTTTTTTTCCGGGTGCCCGTCAGGAGTCTCGCTGCGGCGTTTTGGACCAGTTGAGCAGGAAGAATTGGCTGATGCCATTGTAAAGGGATTTGCAGTAATCTAGCGGGAGGAGTTAAATGTGTGGATGATATTTTCTGTTCGAGGTCATCAAACTGGGAGAATTGTTTTATTTAGGTAGCGATCGTGCCAAGCTGGAAGAAGCTAGCTTTTACCACGGCATTGATTTGTTTTGTCAAGTTTCAACGCTGAGTCATCAATATCATGCCAAGATTTTTGACGTGAGGTTTGAGTAGTAGGATAGAAAGCGCCTCCTGCCTGCTATCATTTTGATTGAGTCCAGGGCCAAGAAGGATGACCTCAGACTTACTCTCGTTTTAGTTGAGGAATTTCTGGGCCATCCAAGCACTCGGTATATCCCTCGAGCAGCGGGTAAGGTTAAGAGCTTATTTGATGTTTTTGGGGCTTCAGGGGGGTTGTGTATCGTCTGTGTAGCAATGGAAGGATATGCCGTCCTTTTTCAATGACTTGGCCTAAGGGAGCATATACCAGGGAGAAGAGAGTGGGGCCAAGGATGAACCTTGTGGAACCCCCACAGCAGAGCTAGCTGGGGAGGAGTAAAAAGATGTCCTATGTTTGTAGAGAAACTCCTACCTTTGAGTAGGAGATGAACCAGCTCAGGGCAGTGCCACATCAATACCAAACGGTCGACAGTATCAAAACAAACGTGACCGAGATTAGGTCATTAGTTAATTCAGAAATGTGCGTCAGATCAGGCATTTTGATAGTATGCCTTACCCAGACGATGAATAAGCGTCTGAGTCCCTAGAAAGGGGAGTATTGATGTGCTACGTCGGGTCACCTCAACGGTGAGCAGTAGTACCTGCACAGTCATTAAGTACCTGCACTAATAGCAAACAATTAGGCATTAGCAATTGATTCATGATGCCTACCACCCGCTGATTTTTAAAAAAATCCTCCTTTTGCATTTTGAATTGAATGGAATTGACATAGCTCTTAGCGCTAAGGATCAAGGATATGGGTGAGAACGCAGGAAACTGGATGATTAGAGATGATCTATTTTGAATGGCGGTGCCTGGCTTGAAGGGCTGAATGCCTACTACTCCTGCACCTATTGTCTAATTGTCCCTAGTTTATCTATTGTCGTCCTTCCTTTTAGAGAGGTTTTCTCGATTCACCAACTAAATTCTTTGTGTCTCTCTTGCTGGTATTCAGAAGGGGCGGTGCTCTTTCTTGTTCTTATAATGTATTATTATTTTTGGGCCATGTGAGGACGTCCTCAGATGTCATGCTTTGTATTAGCTGGCAGGTCAGGGCTACCGGAATGGATTTGCCTGCCAGAATGTCCCTGCCCCCTCATCTCCAGGGCAAGTCTTCCCTCTTCCTCTACCTTCGGAGTCCCAAGTGTCCCTGTGACCTCTAGGGATCCACTGACTTCTTAAACCCCGTGGCCCTCTTCTTTGCCCCCTTCCTTCTCAGGGCAAGATTGGCTCCAATGTCCTGATCCCCCACAGTTGTAACACTGATCAGGCCTAACAGCTCTGTACCCTCTGCAACCTAACCGAGGGAAAGTCGGCTCTCGGATTGGCAGGTCTATCCACGCTTTAAGTTCCTCCTCCTCCTTATCTTCCTTCGAAGTTATTTCTCATTTCTGGATTCTTAGTACGGGTCTCTGAAAGGATTTAGCTGCCGTTGAGTTAGACAGAGCTCTAGGGGCTAGTGGAATCAAGGGATGGGCGAGGAATTGCAGGCACGGGTTATTGATTTTGGTGACGGTCAGCCATGAATCACAAAGAATGGCGGTGCTGGCTCGAAGGGCCGAATGGCCTCCTCCTGCACCTATTGTCTATGTGTCTACGTTTCTATGTTGATCCAGGCTGCATTAAAGTGTGGACGATTGTAGGCCGGGACCCGTTTACACCTACTGCAGGATCTAATTGTAAAGGCGGAGTCTGCCTAGGGGGGATCCGCTCCGTACCACACCGTCGGGAATTTGCTCTGATCGTATAATGTTAAATCGAGTCTGGATCGGCGGCAACTTCATAGCCTCCGAGTGAGACACCCTCAGAAAAGCTGCTCGTTCCGCTACCGGATTCTCTATACTTTAGGAAGGTTTCTTTCACCTTCCCCACTTTGATTCCCGAATTAATCTTGGCCCCCACTTTAGCGGAACCTTCCCTCTAGCTCCGTGACCCCCCACCCCCCCCCCCACACTATCTCTCCCCTGCTTGTAGCAACCATCGAGCGTCGAGAGTCCTTTTTTTTTCCCATTTTTCCTACTTGGATTGAATTTAGTTGTGTGGACTGGAAGATAACCGGGCACCTCCCAGTATGCAAGCTGCGCATGGTGTCCCCCAACTAGGAACATGAGAGTGCTGCTGGGAGGAGTGCTGTGACTCTGTTCTGAAGACGTCTGCCCACCGTTGCATATGTTGGGCTTCTCTCCCTGCCAGGTCCACACATACCGCAGCAGTCTGACTAAATTTAATAAGTGTGATTTTAGCCGGCAGCTCCCCTTTAAAAGCCGTCAAGTCTCGGGTATCAAGTATCCTTTATTGTCATTCAGACCTCGGTCTGAACGAACCTTTCGTGCCCTGCAGTCATAACACAGAATAAAATAACAAAAACACACAATGAACACAGATTTAACATCCACCACAGCGAGTCCACCAGGCACCTCCTCACTGTGATGGAAGGCAAAAAAGTCTTAACATAGAAACATAGAAAATAGTTGCAGGAATAGGTCATTCGGCCCATCGATCTGCACCGCCATTCAATAGATCCCCTAGGCTGATCATCCAACAGTATCCTGTACCGCCTTCTCTCCATACACCCTGATCCCTTCAGCACAAGGGCCACATCAAGACTCCCTCTTAATATAGCCAATGAACTGCCTCAACTACGTCTGTGGCAGAGAATTCCACAGACTCCCCACTCTCTGTGCGAAAAATGTTTTTCTCATCTCGTCCTAAAAGACTTTCCCCCTTATCCTAAACCTGTGACCCCCTTGTTCTGGAGTTCCCTCAACAATCGGCACCATCTTCCTGCATCTAGCCTGCCAACCCCTAGGAATTTGTAAGTCTCACCAAGGCCCGTACAACTACAGTAGATGTTTAGGGAAAACAAATGGTCGGCATAGGGGGGGTGGGGAGTGTGTGTGACTGGAAGGGCCGAAGGGCCCTGTTTTCCGTGTTGTAATTGTTAATGGTTATATGGTTTATAACCTCCCTGCTCATGTACTCAAATCCATTTGCTAAGAATGCGATCATACCAATTCGCTTTATCACAGCCCAGCTGCACCTGCATGCCTACTTTCAATGACTGGTGTACCATGACACCCAGGTCTCGCTGCATCTCCCCTTTTCCAAAAATCGGCCACCATTTCAGATAAAATTCTACCCTCTGTTATTGCCACCAAATTTGATAACCTCTCAATTTATCCACTTATACTGCATCTGCTTATGCCATTTGCCACTACTAACCTATCCAAGTCCCACCTTGCAGCCTCCTAGCAATCCTCCCTCCAGCTAACACTGTCCCCCAGCCTTCGTGTCATCTGGCTCTTTGCATCCTGTCTGCCAGCCATTTCTCTATCCACATCCAATACTGAACCCCCAATAACCGGTGCTTTAAGTTTGTATTAACTAATCTCAAATTTCCCTTTGTCTCCTGCCCCCTTCCTCTCAACCCGCCTGCACTGAGCGATCCAGGCCTCCGATGTTTTGACCCGGCCGGGTGATGGTAACAAAGTCCCGCGGCTGACACGAGCTCCGCGAAACGGCCGGTTCAAACTCCTCCGCGGCCCAGGCGGTCGAAGCAGCCGAAGCTGCCGCTCTCCAGTCCCGCGGACGCAGCTGTCGTTGCGGGAGCTCCGGGAAAAAGATGTCACCTACCTGGGACCTTCGAGCTCCACGACGATGATGTAGTCCACCGGCCCTCGGGCGAGCCTCCGAGGCTCCGAAGTCGGGTCGCAAGGCCACCACAATCCCCGAGGTCGGCCAGCCCCGCGTTGGTTAAGTCCGGCTGGGTCTCCCTCGAGCCTCGAGTCGGTCCCCAGTTGGAGCCGCCAGCTCCGCGATAGCCTCAGCGCAGATGGAGACTGTGGGAATAACGGCAAGAAAGGTCGCATCCCCCCGAAGGAAAGACCAAAAACATGTTTCTCTCCACCCTACCCCTCCCACACATACACAACCCAATAAACTGAAAATTAACTAAAACAGGACAAAGAAAAACAAAGAAAAAGAAGAACAGTTCTGCAGGCGAGCCGCTGCTGCTAGTGGCAGCCGCAGCCACTTCTGATACTCAGCCCAGTTTTCTTTTAAAAGCGGTGTTCTCTCCCTGCTCCTGCTGTCGGCACCACTATCTTCCTTCCCTGTTCCTGAATCGTCCAGAAGAAGGCCCATTTCTCTCTTTTTTCCATTCTTATCCCCTAATTGTCTGGTTTGCTCAGCCACCAAGCACGACCCCTGGAGGCTGCAGCGAATCGTCCGATCAGCATAGAAATTATGCTGCACAACCTTCCCTCCATTGATGAACTGTACACTGCACAAAGAGGGCCACAGGAAAGCGAGCGTTAAAGGCGGGCGTGCGCAAGACAATCTCTGAAACCCTCTCACCCTGGCCACAACTCTTTAATAATTTCCCTCTGGAAGGCGACTCCGGAACCTGTCCAAAGCTGCCCAGCCGGGACAAAAAAACAGTTTTTATCCACGAGTATTGCTCAAACTCAACAGCCAAAAATCTGTAGCCCTCCCTTTGATCTGGTATTCTTTTTAGTTGGTTCACCGATGCTATGATCAGTGGTGTTTTTATCATTATGTTTTTATTATATAATGTTTAGTGTTTTCTGAGTCATTCTAACTGTCACTGTATGTCCTGATGTTACTTGTGGGTGGAGCCACCCAAGGCAATTTTACTTGTATGTGAATACTTGGATGGACCAATAAACGTTACTTACTTACTTAAATTGAAACGCACCATTCTTAAAACAGAAAGCAGAACGATCCCATATTTACTTTTCTTTCACTGAAGAAATTCTCCATATGTCAATTAAGCTCGTTCCATTCTTCCTGTTTTCCATCATCGTCTAACAATTGTCTCCGATGGAAGTTTAAATTACAGATTATTGATTTTAATTCCCCTATCGGCCAAATGTTTCGTTCCTCAAAACTCCATTTAATTCTCTCAGATAATCCTCTTAATAGTCCTGCTTCATTGCGGAGGTTTCTCACAAATTTATTTTTATCCGGACTTTTGGTCTATTTGGTAGGTCCCTTCTCTGAGTCATTCCCAATTCTTCTGCACATAGACACAATACACATACAATTCCGACACTCACGCCTATTCAATACTCGCATCCTTATTCTTTTCAGACTCCACAGCCACTGGATATCGCTCCCACACAATTACTAACGTCCCACAGATTCAACACTTCTCACATTCTCCAATTTCCCTTCCAATCGTTATCATCACCCACTCACTCGCTCCGATTCAATTATTTAGATATCAGTCGCTCTATTCATCGCTCTCTCCAACTTTCTTATTCAGCTAGATCACAAATCCTTCATTCAACTCTCAGCCCTCAAACAAAGAATCTCCGGTTACCCAAACCCCTCTTCTTCGAGTCCGTTGTCAATCTCAAGATCAGTCGTTCTGCCAGATTCTCCGTTTCCCCCAAACTAAGGCTCCGGCTTCTTAATAGCATCCCTCCCAAGCAGCAGTCTTTTCCCACCTCAAAACATTTAGGTCGCACAAGAACAAACAAATCCGAACCACGCCAGTGAAACTATAAATCAAACAAGAAATATTCCCCGATTACTAAGTAACCCCAGACCACACCCAATAAAAGCTAGCTTCTTTTCCAGCTTTCGGACGACAGCTAAAATAAAACCCCCTCACAGTTTGAAGACCTCATGAAAAGATCATCCACACATTTATCCTCTCCTCCCCCCCCTCGATTACTGCAACCGCCCTCTACAACTGCACTCAAGCCCAATCTTCCCGGTCCCGCCTGCAACTGGTCCAATAACGCCGCATCGAGACTCCTGACGGGCACCCGAAAAAGGGACCACATCAAACACCGATCGCAGGGCCTCACTCCAATCGGCTCCCTTGCGGTTCCGATAAATTTCAAGATCCTCCTTAATGTCTATAAAAGCCCGTAACGGGCCCTTCGCCCCCACCTACATCAAGAGTTCTGCTCACACCACTCACACCAGCCTCCAGGTCCCTCAGATCGGCAACATTGGGGAGGCTGAACATCCCCGCGGTCCTAGCATAAGCCTCAGGGCGACCGACCGCTAGAGTTCTTTGCGGATTGCAGCTCCCAACTGTGGAACAGCATCCACTCGTCCCATCAGAACTGCCCCCTATCCATCGAACTCCTTTTAAGTCGAGACTAAAAACTTCCTCCCCGTTTTCCCTCTCTTACACCCAGCCCTTTCTTGACGTCCTCTGAGCGAGGGCTATTATGTATTAGTGATGTTTGTATTAATCTATGAACCACTGTTGTATAACTTCAAGTCCCTCCACCAATGTAAAGCACTTTTGGCCAACGAGAGTGTTTTTTAAAATGTGCCTATAGAACTAAAATGGACTTGACTTGACTAAACTCAAGCATCCACTTATTAAGACGAAGAGTCACAAACACCAATAAATCCTCCTATCATACTAACCTACTCCCTACCATATACTGATTCCTTCTCTAGATTAAATGCAACCTCAGATAAGATATCAGCTTTGGCTACATCAAAGTCATCAAACCAGGCCCTTG
>CM069131.1:189165628-189224046 GCA_035221665.1 Okamejei kenojei
CATAGAGAGATAGTATTTCACACACACACACTCACACCACACACAACACACACACACACACACAGGCCACAACACTCACACAACAGGCCCACTCCACCACACAACACACACACACACACCACACCACCACACACACACACACACACACACATCACAGGCCACTCACTCACACACACACACAGGCCCACTCACACACACACACAAACAACACACCAGGGCCCACTCACACACACACACACACACACAGGCACACACACACACCACACACACACAACACACTCACACACACACACACAAAGGCCCACTCACTCACACACACACCAGGCCACACTCACACAACACACACACACACACACACAGGCCCACACACACACACCACACACACACACACAGGCCATTCACACCCACACACACTCACACCAACACACACACACCCACACACACCACACACAGGCCCACTACACAAACACACACACACACACACACACAGGCCCACTCACACACACACACACACTCACACACACACACAGGCACCACATCACACACACACACACACACCCAACTCACACACACAAACACACACACCACACACACACACACACAACACACACACACAAACACACTCACAACACTCCCGTGGAAAGTACTTGACGTTATATCAGCACGGACCAGTGGGTCCATTGGGCTGAGATGGTGCGGTAGGCTTGTGGGGGAGAGAGAAGGTGTGGGTATGTGCGGGGAGTTGTGAGGGGGGAGAGGGGGTGGGGGTGTTGCGGGGGGGAGTGAGGAGGGTGTGAGGGGTGGAGGATGGGGTGGGGATGTTGCGGGGGGAGTGTGAGGGGGGAGGAAGGCGTGGGGGGAGAGGGGGTGGGGGTGTTGCGGGGGGACATAGTGTGAGGGGGGGGAAGGCGTGGGGGGAGAGGGGGTGGCGGGTGTTGCGGGGGAGGAGTGAGGAGGGAGTGTGAGGGGGAGAGGGGGTGAAGATGTTGGGGGGGAGGAGGGAGTGTGAAGGGGGAAGGCGTGGGGGGAGAGTGGGGGGTAGGGGATGTTTTGCGGGGGGAGTGTGAGGGGGGAAAGCGTGGGGGAGAGAGGGGGTGGGGGTTGGGTGGGGGTGTGGGGGGGGAGGGAGGAGGGAGTGTGAGGCGGGGGGGAGGGGGGGGTTGGTGAAGGATGTATGTCGGGGGGTAGTGTGAAGGGGGAAGGCGTGGGGGGAGAGGGGGTGGGGATGTGTGCGGGGGGAGTGTGAGGGGGGAAGGCGTGGGCGGGGAGTGGGGGTGGGGGTGTTGTTTTTGCGGGGGGAGTGAGGAGGGTGTGAGGGGCGGGACGAGGGCCGTGCGGGTGGGGATGTTGCGGGGGGGATAGTGTGAAGGGGAGAGGCGTGGGGAAGAGGAGGATTGAGGGGGTGGGGGTGTTGCGGGGGGAGTGTTTGAGGGGGGAGAAGGCGTTGGGGGAGAGGGGGTGGGGGGTGTTGTTGCGGGGGGGAGGAGGGACAGGGGAGTGAGCATGGAGTGTTTGGGGGGAGAGGGGGTGGGGGGTGTTGCGGGGGGAGTGAGTTGGAGTGTGAGGGGGGGACGGAGAGGAGAGGAGGTGTGGGGGGTGTGTTGCGGGGGGTTGTTTGTCGAGGGGGGAGTGGGGGTGGGATGTTGCGGGGGAGTGGAGGGGGGGGATGGATGTAGGGATGAGCAGCGGGGTGGGGGTATTGTTGCGGGGGGAGTTGTCGGGGAGTGTGAGGGGGAGAGGGTGGTGGGGGTTTGTTTGCGGGGGGAGGCCATGTGAGCATGGAGTTGTGTGTGAGGGGGAGCGGCGAGGGGAGATGCGAGTGTGCATGGCAGCGCTGGGCTGCGGGTTTAACGATAGTAATGTTGATGTGACAGGTACAGCCACCCTATCTGTTAAAGGTCGGCGACCCGCACAGTGGGCAAGCTGATCCCAGGCCCCTCAGGCCTGCATTCCTGTGCGATATGCCCAGCGGGGCAGCGGATCCCAGGCACAATAGCCCAGCCCAGCCAGCAATCAATGTTATACGGCTGATCATCCAAATCAGTACCCCGTTTTACCTGCTTTTTCCCCCCATATCCCTTTGATTCGTTAGCCCTAAGAGCAAAATCTAACTCTCTCAAAAAAAACTACCCATCGAACCGCGCCTTCCACAGCCTTCTCCCATATCCCCTGATCGCTATATTTAAGAGCCCTATCGAGCTCTCTCTCTTGAAAGTATCCAGAGAACCGGCCTCCACCGCCCTCTGAGGCAGAGAAATCCACAGACCTAAAACTCCTCTGTGTGTGAAAAAGTGTTTTCCTGTCTCTCCGTTCTAAAATGGCTTACCCCTTATTCTTAAAGTGTGTGGCCCTGGTTCTGCCGCTCCCCCCCCCTCCCATACACATCACCCCCATCAGAGGAGACATCACATCGTTTTCCTGCCTCTAGCGTGTCCAAACCCTTAACTCCCCCCACGTCACCTCCTATATGCTTTCTACAACGCCCCTATTTTATAAAGCAAATTATTAAATTAAACTAAACTTAAGTAAAGAAATTTAAAAAAAGTAAGCAAAACTATTGTAATCTCACCCCCTCTAAAATTATATTAAATTAAAATAATTCAGATTTCTGGGTCGTTTCTTCCCGGCTGTTATCCAGGCAAGCTGAAACCATCCTACCACAAACCAGAGAGCGGTGCCTTAAATACTTTCTACCTCACCACGCGCCGGCTCCCGACCCTCGGACTATCTTGATCGGACTTCGCTGTGGCTTAACCTGCACTAAACGTTATTCCCTTTACCCACATGTATATGTACACTTTGGACGTGCTCGATGCAAACCATTGTTTGTCTTTCTGCATGACTGGATAGCTAAGCAGCAAAAGCTTATCACTGTAACCTCGGTACACGTGACAAATAAAATGAAACTCAACCTAACTAAACTAGACTGAAACTGAACTTACCTTTTTCCAGGGTAGGGATTTCTTAAAATTAGAGGACAAAGGCTGAAGGTGAGAGGGGAGAAACCATAAGAAACCATAAGAGATGGGAGCAGAATGAGGCCACTCGGCCCATCAAGTCTACTCCGCCATTCAATCATGGCTGCGATCTATCCCCTCCCTTGCTATCCCCATACTCCTGCCTTCTCCCCATGACCTCTGACACCCGCACTAATCAAGAATCTATCCGTCTCTGCCTTAAAAATACTTTATTTGGAGAGAGTGTCATGTTGGCGCAGGGGAGACGAGTCGCTGCCTCACAGAGCCGGAGAAGACCCGGGGGTTCCCTCCATCCCGACTACGGGCGCGGCGCTGTCTGTACGGAGTTTTGCACGTTCTCCCCGTGACCTGCGTGGTGTTTTCTCCGAGATTCTCTCGGGTTCCTCCCACGCTCCAAAGTACGTTGAGGGGGCGGGTTTTTATGGGGGTTAATTGGCTTTGGTGTTTGTGGGGAAATGTAAATTGTTCCCCTTAGTGTGTGTTGATAGGATAGTTGTTAGCGTGCGGGTGGTCGCTGGTCGGCACGGACTCGAAGTTGGCCGAAGGGCTGTTTTCCACGCTGTATCTCTGAAACTAAAGTAGGAGGCTGATCTGGGTGAGGGGGGGGTGGGGTGACCGTGGTGAGGGGTTACAGGATCATGGGGGTGGGCACCCGATTAAAGTGACAGGGCCTCACAGGTCTTTGTCCCAGGGTAGAGGGTTACAAAACTAGAGGGCACAGGAGGAGAGGGGGGAGAGAGAGATTTAAGAGGGAGGCTCGGGGGGCGGCAACATTTTCACTCATGAGGGCGGTCCGTATCATGGAACGAGCTGCCAGGGGGGAAGCTGCAGGTGGATATATTATGACTTGCAAAAGACATTTTGGACCAGATATATGGATAGGAAGGATTTTAGAGTGAGATGTGTGAGACAAATGCAGGCAAAAGGGACTAGCCCTGTATGTCTACTTGGTTGGCATGGGCAAGGCGGCAAGGTGGGCGAAAGGGCCTGTTTCCATGCTGTAGCATTCAATGGCTATATATTTCCGGGTAACTGTTATGTCTGGTGTAGATGGGTCAGGTCAGATCGGGAGGAGTTCCCCCCGACACGGGTACCATGCAATCCCGTGCTACCTGCTCCATGGTCGGAGAGCTGAGTTACTCCAGCACTCTGTGAAACGTCACCTATCCATGTTTCAACAGGATGCTGCGTTGGACCCGTGTGAGTTACTCCAGCCACTCTGTGAAACGTTTTCACCTAATCATGGTTCTCCACAGAGTACTGCCTGGACCCGCTGTAGTTACCCGCAGCACCTCTGTGAAAACGTCACCTATCTGTTTCTCCCACGTGATGCTGCCTGAAACCCGCTGCCGATACTCCAGCCACACTCTGTGAAACGTCACCTATCCACGGTTCTCCACAGAGTGCTTGCGCCTCTATGACCGCTGAGTTACTCCAGCACTCTGTGAAACGTCACCTATCCATGTTCTCCACAGATGCTGCCTGACCCGCTGAGTTACTCCAGCACTCTGTGAAACGTCACCTATCCACGTTTCCACAGATGCTGCCCTGGGACCCGCCTGAGTTTTACTCCAGCACTCTTTTGAATCCGTCACCTACCCATGTTCTTTTCCACAGATGCTGCCTGAACGATGTGTTACTCCGCACTCTGTGTAAACGTCACCTTCCATGTTCTCACAGATGCTGCCCTGACCCCGCCCTCTTGCAGTTACTCCAGGCACTCTGTGAAAACGTACACCTATCCATGTTCTCCCACAGATGCTGCCTCTGACCCGCTTGAGTTACTCCAGCACTCTGTGAAACGTCACCTATCCATGTTCTCCACAGATGCTGCCTGACCCGCTGAGTTACTCCAGCACTCTGTGAAACGTCACCTATCCATGTTCTCCACAGATGCTGCCTGACCCGCTGAGTTACTCAGCTCACAAATGAATGGGTGAGGTTTTGGGATGGGACGTTTCTCTTTTGATTTTTTTTTACATACAGTTCTTTATAAATAAGTGAAGGAATGTTTTAAAGTATAAATTATTGTGAGAATGTTGCCAGGACCAGAGGGTGTGAGCTACCTCATTGGAGACCCTCGGACTATCCTTGATAGGACTCTTCGCTGGCTTTACCCTGCACTAGAACGTTATTCGTATTATTCCCTTCATCCTGTATCCGTACACTGTGGACGGCTCGATTGTAATCACGTATTGTCGTCCCGCTGACTGGTATAGCACCACGACAGAAGCTTTTCACTGTAAAACTACCTCGGTACACAGACAATAAACTAAACTCAAACTGACTATTCCCACGTTTCTGGAACAGTTAGACAGGTACTGGATAGTACACAAAAGTGCTGGAGAAACTCAGCGGGTGCAGCCAGCATCTATGGGAGCGAAGGAGATAGGCGAGTTTTGGGCCGACAACCCGTCTGAAGAAGGGTCTCGACCCGAAAACGTTGCCATTTCCTTCGCTCCATAGATGCTGCTGCACCCGCTGAGTTTCTCCAGCACTTTTGTCTACCTTTGATTTTTCCAGCATCTGCAGTTCCTTCTTAAACAGGTACATGGATAGGACAGGTTTAGAGGGATGTGGACCACAACGCAGGCAGGTGGGACTTGTGTAGTTGGGACATTGTTGGGGCCAGTGTGGGCGAGTATGGGCTGAAGGGGCCTTTTCCACACTGTATCACTCTGTGACTGGTGTAGCTGGGGCATTGTTGGGCCAGTTTGGGCTATGGCTAGATGGGTCCGAGGGGTCTGTTTCCACGCTGTATCACTCTGTGGGACTGGTGTTAGCTGGGGCATTGTTGGGCCAGTATGGGCCTAGATGGGCCGAGGGGGTCTGTTTCCACTTGTTTCCACTCTATGACTGGTGTAGCTGGGACATTGTTTGGGCCACAGTATGGGACTTGATGGGCCGAGGGGTCTTGTTTCCACAATGTATCACTCCGGTGACTTTGGATATTTCTAAACATTCTGACAGTCCCTGCCTCAACGACCTCCTCGCCCCCCCCCCCCTCACCCCACCCCGGCCCAACCCACCACGCCGTGTTACCCGGTTACTTACTTCAGGCGTGGCTGTGAGATGTAGTCCCTGGTCACGGCACACGCGTGTTGTAGCGCCGCGCCCTGCTGCCCGTGTCCGTGTCCGCGGCTCCCCACGGCGATCGACATGGTGTTGTGTGTGTGTTGTGTGGTGGGAGGGGCCTGCTGAATGTCACAGCGCTGGGGCTTGGGGGCTGGGGCTGGAGGAGGTGTGTGGGACTCGGAGCTGGGGTGGGCTGTTGACTGTAAGCAATCAGGCACAGTGTGAGAGGCTGCAACACGACACTCTCTGAGGATCATACAATCTGCCCTCCGAACCTGACCGCATTTACCCTGGTCCGAAGGTCAGGTTCTTGGTACTGCTAGGGTGGGAACCCACCCCTCTTCGGGGCTGGACGGGGAGCCGGGGGTTCAATACCAGCGGGAATTAAGAAGGAAAAGAGGGGTCAAAGAAAATACGAGTTAAAAAAATATAAAAAATGAGGTTAAAAAAGAGTTAAAAGAGTTAAAAAGAAAAAGAAACCGAGTTAAAAAGGAGTTAAAAAAAGAGTTAAAAAGAAACAGAGTTGAAAAAGAAAAAGCGGAACGTTAAAAAGAAGAAGCAGTAAGCTTTAAAAAGAGTTTTGAAAAGAAAAAAGAGTTCAAAAGAAAAAAGAAGAGTTAAAAAGAGTTGAAAAGAAAAAAGATGGAAGTTAAAAAGAAAGAAAAATGAGTTAAAAGAGTTAAAAGAAAATGAGTTAAATAGAGTAGTTACAAAGATTCAAAAAGAAAATGAAGTGAACAAAGAAACCTGGAGTTAAAAAGAAAATGAAGTTAAAAAGAAAAGAAATGCAGTTAAAAGAAAATGCCACAAAAACAACACCAACCCCATACCTACAAATGTTTAAATGAAAGAAAATGAGTTAAAAAAGAAATAAGAGTTAAACAAGCGTTGAAAAAGAAAAATGGCGGGGAGTTAAAAGAAAAATGATGTTAAAAAAACGAGCAGTAAAGAAGTTCAAAGCGTTAAAAAGAGTTAAAAGAAAATGAGTTAAAAGAGTTAACAAGAGTTCAAAAAGAACACCTGGACAGGAGTTAACAAGAAACTGCGTTAACAATACACTTGAGTATACATAGAGCTAAGCAGTTAAAAAGACGTTGAACGCCACCCCCCCTCTAACCCCCTCACCCATTTTAACCCCCCCTCTAACCCCCTCTTAACCACCCCTCTATACCCCCTCCCCTTCTAACCCCCTTCCTACCCCTCTAACCCCCCCCATCTAACCCCCCTCCGCCCTCTCTAACCCCCTCTAACCCCCTCCCCCTCTCTAACCCCTCTCCCCCTCTCCTCCCCTTCTAACCCCTTTCCCTAACCCCCACCCCCCTCTATCCCCTCCCCCCTCTTACCCCTTCCCCCTCTAACCCGCCACGCCCCCTTCTAACCGAGATGAGAAAAGGAATAGTTTTTTCACAGGAGAGTTGGTTGATGAAGGTCTCTGGAAAATTCTCTGCACAGAAGGTAGTTAGTTGGGACAGTTCATTGGCTATATTTAAGGAGGGGAGTATGATGTGGCCCTTGTGGCCCACCCTAAAGGGATCAGAGGGTATATGGAGAGGAGGAGAAGGCAGGTACGGGATACTGAGTTGGATGATCAGCCATGTTCATATTGAATGGCGGTGAGGCTCGAAGGGCTCCGAAGAAAATGGCCTCCTCCTGCACCTAATTTTCTATGTTTTCTATGTTTCTATGTCTTCTAACCCTCTGCCCCCTTAAAACCCCCACCCCTCTAACCACCCCCCCCCTCTAACCCGCTCCCCCTCTAACCCTCTCCCCCTCAACCCCCTCTCTAACCCCCTCCTCATCTCCGTAACCCTGTCCTGCTGCAGGGTTTAGTGTGAGATATTGGAGGGTTAAAGTGGATGGAAGCCGGAGACCTGGGCTGTTGTTGCTGCTGCGTGTCTGCAGAATTCCTGTAGATTATTGAGGCTTTGTCACAGCTTGACGGAACGCAGGGGGGGGGTGAGAGAGAGGGAGGGGGGGGGGAGAGAGAGGGGGGGGGGAGAGGAGGGGGGTGAGGAGAGGGGGGGAGGGCGGGAGTGAGTAGATGGAGAGAGTAGGGGGGGGGGAGAGGTGAGAGAGAGAGGGGGGGGGGGAATGGAGAGGGAGATGAGAGGGAGGAGGAGTATGGAGGGGGGGGGGGAGAGAGAGGTCCGAGAAGAGAGAGGGGGGAAGAGAGGAGAGGGTAGAGAGAGAGAGAGAGGAGGGGGGGGGGGGGGAAGAGGGGAAGAGTGGAGGAGAGAGAGAGAGGAGAGAAAGAGGGTGAGATGGAGGGGAGAGGGGGGAGAGTGGAGACTGGGGGAGGGGAAGGGGTGGACTGCCCGAATGTGAGAGAGGGGGAATAGGAAACAAAATAGTTCAATGTATTTTTACACAGAGGGTGCTGGGCACCTCACGCTGCCTCGGCAAGGCCAGCAGCATCATCAAGGACCAGTCTCACCCCGGTCAATCCCTCTTCTCCCCTCTCCCATCGGGCAAGAGGTACAGAAATGTGAAACCACACACACCTCCAGATTCAGAGACAGTTTCTTCCCGGCTGTTATCAGGCAACTGAACCATCCTTACCAAACCAGAGAGCGGGGGCTGAGAGAGCGTGTTTTCTGAACTACTATCCACCTCATTGGTGACCCTCGGACTATCCTTGATCGGATCCATGTGTAGGAAGGAACTGCAGATGCTGGTTTAAAGCGAAGATAGGCACAAAAAGCTGGAGTAACTCTGCGGGGCAGGCAGCCTCTCTGGAGAGAAGGGATGGGTGACGTTTCGGGTCGAGACCCTTCATCAGTCTGAGGCTGCCTCACAGCACCAGACTGAAGAAAGGCGGGGAGAGAGAGGGCGGTGGAGGCCGGTTCTCTGGATGCTTTCAAGAGAGAGCTAGATAGGGCTCTTAAAGATAGCGGAGTCAGGGGATGTGGGGAGAAGGCAGGAACGGGGTACTGATTGGGGATGATCAGCCATGATCACATTGAATGGCGGTGCTGGCTCGAAGGGCTGAATGGCCTCCTCCTGCACCTATTGTCTATGTATCTATGTATGTGTTGTCTTTCCACTGACTGGCTAGCACACAACAAAAGCTTTTCACTGTACCTCGGTACACGGGACAATAAACTAAACAGGAACCGAGTGCCTGACGGGTGATAGAAATTTAGAAACATAGAAATTAGGTGCAGGAGTAGGCCATTCAGCCCTTCGAGCCTGCACCGCTGGAGGAGGCAGATACGAGGATGGTGGAGGCAGATACGACAGTGTAGTTTATGAGGCCTTTGCAATAGGGTCTCTATTCCATGGAGCGCAGGAAGACGAGGGGTGACCTTATAGAGGTGTACAAAACCATGAGAGGAATAGATCGTGTTGTGAGGTAAATTAAACTTTCACTGCTTGTAATTTACTTAACTTTATTTAAGCTTTAAGCAACTTATTTCTTTAAGACATTACTCAGAAACGTCTGGCAAACATGGCTGATTCCGCAGGCCTTTCCCGCCCGAAATACTTTGCTCATGCGCACACTCCGGGAATGTCCTGCGCCTGCGCACACTCTAGAGGAGCCCCGCACATGCGCACATGCGCCCACTTCGGATCGGGTAGACGCACAGAGTCTCTTGCCCAGAGTAGGGGAATCGAGGACCAGAGGGCATGGGGAAGGGGAAAAGATTTAATACGAATCGCTGGAGTTTGGAAGATTGAGGGGGGACCTCATTGAAATATACAGAATATATTCAAATGCCAGACACTGCCTGATACAGTTTAAAGTACTGCACGGGCTGTATTACTCAAAGACCAAATTGAGCAAGATTTTCCCCAGTGTTTCCCCGCTTTGTGACAAATGTCATTCTCAAGGAGCCACCTTAACCCATACGTTTGTACTCTGTACAAAAATAGAACAAGTCTTTAACGTTCCCTCTAAAACACTGAAAATTCCGCTAGAACCAGACCTAAAACTGATAATACTGGGAATATTGGCTCTGACCTCCCTTCCATCATCGGCTCTGACCTTCCTTCCATCGAGGGGATCTATCGCAGTCGCTGCCTCATAAAGGCCGGCAGCATCATCAAGGACCCACACCATCCTGGCCACACACTCATCTCCCCGCTACCTTTAAGTAGAAGGTACAGGAGCCTGAAGACTGCAACGACCAGGTTCAGGAATAGCTGCTTCCCCACAGCCATCAGGCTATTAAACCTGGCTTGGACAAAACTCCCCAATCAGTACCCCGTATCCCCTGACTCCGCTATCTTTAAGAGCCCTATCTAGCTCTCTCTTGAAAGTATCCAGAGAACCGTCTTCCACCGCCCTCTGAGGCAGAGAATTCCATAGACTCACAACTCTCTGTGTGAAAAAGTTCCTCATCTCTCTTCTAAATGGCTTACCCCTTATTCTTAAAATTTGGCCCCTGGGTTCAAGTCCCATCTGGGATGGCAAAGAACTTCTGGATAATATAGGCACAGGGTGTCACGGTGGCGCAGCCTCACTGCGCCGGAGACCCGGGTTCGATCCCGACTACGGGTGCTGTCTGTACGGAGTTTGTACGCTCTCCCCGTGACCTGCGTGGGTTTTCTCCGAGATCTCCGGTTTCCTCCCACTCTCCAAAGACGTACCGGCTTGTAAGTGAATTGGCTGGGTGAATGTGAATTGTCCCCAGTGTGTGTAGGATAGTGTTAGTGTGCGGGGATCGCTGGTCGGCACGGACTCGGTGGGCCGAAGGGCCTGTTTCCCCGCTGTATCTCTAGACTAAAGATGTTTAAGAAGGAACTGCAGATGCTGGACAAATCGATGGTAGACAGAAATGCTGGAGAAACTCAGCGGGTGAGGCAGCATCTATGGAGTGAAGGTAACGTCGCCTATTCCCTCGCTCCGTAGAAGCTGCCTCGCCCGCTGAGCTTCTCCGGCATTTTTGTCTACCTTATAAAAGATGCTGCCTGGCCCTCTGAGATACTCCAGCACTCTGTGGCATAATGGGCCGTTCGGCACGGACATAATGGGCCAAAGGGCCATGTTGAGGCCATAAGGAATGGGAGTAGAATTAGTCCATTCGGCCCATCGAGCCTACTCCGCCATTCACTCGTGGCCGATCTCTCTCTCCCTCCTAACCCCATTCTCCTGCCTTCTCCCCGTAACCCCTGACACCCGCACTGAACAAGAATTAGAAGTTACTGTTACTGTATTGTTGTGTGTTCTTGAGAACAGTTCCCCTGGTTTCTTCTCAGGAGCAGCAAGGATTTGGTTAAGGGAGGCTCGCAAGAACTAATGTCCCTCGAGTGCTGACAATATTTAACCCTGGACGTTTGGACCCAAGTTATGAAAGTTAACGACTCCGGCATTTTAAGGTGAATTAAAATAGACACAGCAGAAGCTGTAGATAAGGTGACAGGAGCAGAATCAGGCCATTCGGCCCAACAAGTCAACTCCACCATTCAATCAAGGCTGATCTATCTCTCCCTCCCAACCCCATTCTCCTGCCTTCTCCCCATAACCCCTGACACCTGCACTAATCAAGAATCTATCTATCTCTGCCTTAAAAATATCCACTGACGACATCCACAGCCTTCTGTGGCAATGAATTCCACAGATTCACCACCCTCTGACTAAAGAAATTCCTCCTCATCTCCTTCCTAACGGAATATCCTTTAATTCTGAGGCTGTGACCTCTAGTCCTAGACTCTCCCACTAGTGGAAACATCCTCTCCACATCCACTCTATCCAGGCCTTTCACTATTCTGTAAGTTTCAATGAGGTCCCCCCTCATCCTTCTAAACCCCAGCGAGTGCAGGCCCAGTGCCGACAAACGCTCATCGTGTAGCGGCACCATAAGTGGGGAATAAGGGTGAGACTTCAGGCCGGCTCAAACAGTTGTTTATTCAGTCGTTACGTTAGGTTGGTGCGCTAACTATATTACAATGTTGCTGTAGCTGAGAGAGGTTGTTCTCTCGGGCTCAGCTACCGGTTGACTCGCCAAGGTCACGGGGTGAGATGACCTTAAGTACCAGGACGCTCCCTCTAGCCCATGACGTCACGTGCCGCCCCGTATCTCCTGACGAGGGTTCGAGCATAAGTGGCCGTGTTTAGGCTGACGCCACAGGACCCCCCCCAGAACCGGAGGAGGGAAGGGAATAGCATGGCCGAGGACGGCTCCTGCATGTGCGTCTGGGGTCACCCCCAGGGCGTGGGTCGGGCCGGAGCTCACACGGCGCAGTGACGCTCTGCGTGGGCGAGGTACCGTGGTACGAGGTAGGTATCCGAGGGTGGTTGGTTTACGAATTCGGGAGACCGAACAGCACATTTTGCAGAAGCAGGAGAAGAAGCCGCCGGACCAGAAGGGCGTGGGTCTGGGACACCCCGGGCGTGGGTCGGGACGGAGCTCACCACGGGCGCAGTGACGCTCTGCGTGGGCGTGGTGGGTTTACTGGTACGAGGGGGTGTGCGAGGAGAACGAAGAAGCTTGCCGGGATGGAAGGAGACCGGTGGTCGCGTTCTCCTCGACCAGCTAAGCGCGAGAGTGTCCCTGTTTGAAATACGGCCCCCAGCAACGATGAGGGGAAAAAACTAAATAAAACAAACAAATTTCTGAACCGAGCGTGGGAAATGCAGTGAGCACAAAATTATGAACAGTAAAAAAAATTAAATAAAAAGTCAAATTACAGTGCAATCAGTGACCAAAGTTCAAACTGTTAACCCGCTCATTCAATAGACAATAGACAGTAGACAATAAGTGCAGGAGTAGGCCATTCGGCGCTTCGAGCCAGCACCGCCATTCAATGTGATGTTAAAGATAGCGGAGTCAGGGGATATGGGGAGAAGGCAGGAACGGGGTACTGATTGTGGATCATCTGCCATGATGTGCTGGCTCTGGAGAGGGTCCAGAGGAGGTTTACAAGAATGATCCCACATTGAATGGCGGTGCTGGCTCGAAGGGCCGAATGGCCTGCTCCTGCACCCATTGCCTATTGTCTATTGTCTATTGTTGGTGTCCTCCTTAGTGAAGACAGATCCAAAGTACCTGTTCAACTCATCTGCCATTTCCTTGTTCCCCATAATAAATTCACCTTTTTCGGTCTTCAAGGGTCGAACTTTGGTCTTAACTAATTTTTTCCTCTTCACATACCTAAAGAAGCTTTTACTACCCTGCTTTATATTCTTGGCTAGCTTACCTTCGTACCTCATCTTTTCTCCCCGTTGTTTTATTGTTTTTTTAGTTATCTTCTGTTGTTCTTTTTAAACATTACCCAATCCTCTTCTTCCACTATCTTTGCTATGTTGTATTTCTTTCCCTTTTATTTTTATACTTCCTCCCCCCCCCTGACGTCCCTTGTCAGCCACGGTCGTCCCTTTCTCCCCTTGGGAATCTTTCTTCCTCCTAGGAAATGAACTGATCCTGCACTTCTGTACTTTCTGATAGAAAACTAAAAAAAAACCCGGCCATTGTTGTTCCACTGTCATCCCGCTAGTGCATCTTTCCAGTCAACTTTGGCCAGCTCCTCCCTCATGGCCCCATAGTCCCCTTTATTCAACTGCAACACATACACCTCCGATCTACTCTTCTCCCTCTCCAATTGTAGATTAAACCTGACCATGTTATGGTCACTGCCTCCTAATGGCTCATTCCTGGGATCATTCCTGTAAACCTCCTCTGGACCCTCTCCAGAGCCAGCACATCCTTCCTCGGATATGGGGCCTAGAACTGCTCACAATGATGCTGGAACCTTGAGGAAAAAGCGCAAAGTGCTGGAGGAACTCCGTGTATCAGACAGCACAAGTGATACAGTGTGGAAACAGGCCCTTCGGCCCAACTCGCCCACACTAGCCCGACCGCAATGCCACCGTGCACTCTACTTAACCAATCAATGGTTTAAATGGTTTAATGTTTAATTGGTATCGGGCTGCACACAAATCTGCCCCCCTCCAACACAAACCACGAAAAACTCAAATTAGTGACCTGCCCCCCATTCCCCCCAGCCCCTCCCCAATCCACCCCTCCCCATCTCCCCTCCCTTCCCATGACCCCTTCACATCTCCTGCCCTCTCTCCCCTCCCCCTTCCACTCCCCCACCCCCACCACCCTCCTCCCTCGCCACCCCCCCCCACGCACGGAAAGCACAAACAACTGGAGAGCCGACCTTGTTGAATAAGTTATAATTTAATAATTGTCGTCAGAAACTTCAGGCTTGGATGCAGTGAGGTGAGACACAACAAAGGCGGGGAGGGGGGTGTGAAGTAAAGATCTGGAGGAGATGTAGAAAAGAGAAAGGAGGAGGAGGGAGCAGTAGGAGAGCTCCCGGAGGACCCAGGGAAGAGACTCCCCGGGGGGGGGGGACGGACAGGACCCTCCACCCCTTTACTGGGGGCGGGGGTGTCGTGTGACGGTGTGGGGTTGGGGTGTTGGGGGGGGGGGATTGCCGTGGGGCGAGGTGTGGGGGGGGGGGGGGGGGTGCAGGGCAGACCCTTGTTCTGAGGGGGCGGGACTGGGAACGTGTGACGGAATTTAGGGGGGGAGAGGGGGGTTTCACCCTCCGGTTCATCACCTGGCCTGAGGGCATGACCATTCTTAACCCCCCCCTCCCCAGGCTGAACGAGGGTGGGGTGCTCCACCAACCGGCCCATTGTTCGGGGTTTCTCATGTTAGGGCTGGGGGGGGGTGGGGAATAGGGGGCGTATGTGTGGGCAACCCACCCCAGGGGCTTGCCCCTATCTCCCCCCATCTCCCTGCCATCCCAGCCACACATACCCCACCCTCTCTCCCTCATTTTTTCACCCCACATCCCTAGCCAGGTTGGACGCAGGGGGGCCTGGTTTTTGGTGGGTGGGGTGGGGTTGGGGTAATGGTGCTGGGCTCCTAGCCAGGAGAGGGGGTTCAGGGGGATGGGGGGGGGGGGGGGCCGTCGCAGTCCCCCCTGAGGTGAAGCATCTCATTTTGGGGGGGGGGGGGCGCTTGTGGGCAAGGGGAGAGCGGGTGGGGGTGGGGGGGAGGGGAGAGAGTGTTGGTGGGGGTTTCCACCCCAACCCACAAGCTGGTGGGCCTCCATTTTTTCTGTTCTAACTTCTGATATCAGTAAAGGGGGTTGATGATCACTGACCGATGGCTGCCTGGGGGTTGTTGAGCCAATTTGGTCAGGTGGGCCACACCCTAAGTCCGTTCATGTCATAGGAGCAGAATTAGTCCATTGTTACGGCCCATCGAGAGTCTTACTCCCACCATTCCAATCTGGCCTACGATCCACCTCTCCCTCTCAACCCCATTCTCCTGCCTTCTCCCCGTAACCCCTGACACCCGCACTAATCAAGAATCTATCATTTTCCACTTTAAACACACCCATTGACTTGGCCTCCACAGCCTTCTGTGGCAATGAATTCCACAGATTCATCTCCTTCTGAAGTAATTCCTTCTCATCTCCTTTCTGAAGGTATGTCCTTTTATTCTGAGGCTGTGGCCTCTGGTCCTAGACTCTCCCACTAGTGGAAACATCCTCTCCACATCCACTCTATCCAGGCCTTTCACTCTTCTGCACGTTTCAATGAGGTCCCCCCTCATCCATACGTTGATGGTGGCATCTGGGTGGACATGACGTATCTCAGGACTTGAGGAAGAAGTGGTCCCCCCTACCTCACGGAGATGGGGCAAAGGGTGAGGAGGTGGCGTTGTTTGACGTCCGTTCGAGGGCTGGCATCTGATGGGGGCAGGGGAAGGGGTCTGTGGGGGAGGTTTTGAGGATGCGAGGTTTCTTTTTTTTGTGTTTTGAGTATCTTGGGACGTTGGGGGGGGTCTAAGGGGGCCCGGGGGGGGATGAGGGGGGGTGCTCCCCCGGGTGGAGGTGGGGGGGGGGGGGTAAAAAAGGGCCCCTTCCTCTTTTCTTCCTCAGGGAGAAATGTGACGTGGGAGTGGGGGTGATCAAGAGGTCCATCAGACCAGCTTGGCCTTCCTCGACCGCAGCCCTTCCACCCGGTGAATAATGTGATGTGAATTGATGTTGATATGTACCTGCCAATCCCGTTAGCGCAGAGCCGCCCTCGGTCACTTTATGAGGGGACATGGCCACAACTCTGACACACAAGATATGGTGGAAGATGTCCCCTTTCCATGAGGAAGCGTCTCACGAGCTTCCTCTCCTTGAGGAAGTGTCTCGATAGGTACCCTTCTCCGAAAAGAAGCATCTCAACATGTCTCCTGTCCATGAGGTCCAGGGGTGTTTTCTTTCCGTATCGCGGAGTCCCCTCTCCGTTTGTTAAGAAGTATCGTCAGAATGTATCCTGAGGGGGGGAAGTTCTATCTCGAGGTCTCCCCCCCCTTTCCGTGAAAGAAACTATCTCGTCTCCTATCCACGAGAGAAGGTGGGGGAAAGAAAGGGAATGCACATGCCCTCTCCAAGAAAAAGTATCTCCAAGTCCCCCCTTTCCAACGTGGAACTTTCTTGTCGTCCATTTTCCTTGGTTGATGAAGAAGTTTCTCAAGTTGGGCGGGAAAAGGGGAAGTACAACGGGATCTGGGGGTCCTTGTTCATCAGTCAATGAAAGTGAGCAGGTAAAGCAGGCAATGAAGAAAGCCAATGGCATGTTGGCCTTTATTAACAAGAGGCGTTATGGAGCAAAGAGGGTCTTCTGCTGAGTTTGTACTGGGCCCTACCTCCCTGTGAGACCCCTTTGACACGAGATTTGAGACTGGAGTAGTTGAATTTAGTATGTGTGCTTGTTGTTTCAGTTTTGAGTCCCCTAAATTTGAGGAAGGATGGATGGAAGGAAGGACATTCTTGCTATTAAGGGAGAGTGCAGCGTAGGTTTTTACAAGGTTAATTTCCCGGGATGGCTCGCGACTATGTCACTACTCGGGACGGGGAGGCGGGAACCGAGGGGGACTGTGAGAGAATGGAGCAGGAGCTGGGCTTGTACACTCTGGAGTTTTGAAAGGTTTTGATGAGAGGGTATCTTATTGAAACATATAAGATTATTAAGGGTTTTTTTTTTTTTTTGGACACCCTAGAGGCAGGAAACATGTTCCTGATGCTGGGGGGGGGAGTCCAGCCAACCAGGGGCCAGGGAGGGGGCGGTCACTGTTTATAAGCATATAAGGGATAAGATAAGCCATTTGAACGGAGACGAGGAAAAAAAACTTTTTCACACAGAGAGTGGTGAGTCTGTGGAATTTCTGCCTCAGAGGGCGGTGGAGGCCGGTTTCTGGATGCTTTCAATAGAGGAGCTAGATAGGGCTCTTAAAAGATAAGCGGAGTCAGGGGATATTGGGGAGAAGGCAGGAACGGGTACTGATTGGGGATGATCAGCCATGATCACATTGAATGGCGGTGCTGGGTCGAAGGGCCGAATGGCCTACTCCTGCACCCATGTTGTCGATAGAAACATAGATGTGTCTCAAGGTATTCATAGAAATTTAGGTGCAGGAGTTCCTGAGGGCCATTCAGCCCTTCGAGCCTGCACGCCATTCAATTTGATTCATGGGA
This sequence comes from Okamejei kenojei, assembly GCA_035221665.1. NCBI lineage: Eukaryota > Metazoa > Chordata > Chondrichthyes > Rajiformes > Rajidae > Okamejei > Okamejei kenojei. The sequence goes on from CM069131.1 coordinate 189,183,118, forward strand.
ATTATCTGATCATCCAACTCAGTTCTCTCTCATACAGATATCCTGTACCTGCCTTCTCTCCTCCCTGATCCCCTCGGAAGCACCCAGCGATAACCTTACAAGCCTACAAGGGCCACCCGATCCGTGGTTAAGCTCTTGAATCACTCGTTAAATATAGCCAATGAACTGGCCTTTTGTTAAGGGTTTGGGACAACTACCCTAGAGGCTGTGGCAGAGAGTTCCAGAGACTCACCACTTCTCGTGTGAATAAAGTCTTTATTTGTGGAATCTCGGTTCTTTTTAAGGGGCATTTCCCCCCTTATCCTTCAAGAAGCTTTTTTGTGAGCCCCTTGTCCAGGGGATATGGGGACAGAACGGGCGGTTGAATGGGGATGATCCCCAACATCGGGAACAATCTATTGCCATTGTCTATGGAATTTTTGGAGTTGATGAGTTGATTGATTTGTGACGGACTCCGGGTGCCTCTAGGAGTTTTTTTTTGCACATCAAGTACACTCGTTAAAACTAACACACGCACGGGCGTCTTTTTTCTGTGAGCCAGGATGGATTGGACTCGTAAGCCACCTGAGAGTCCATTAAAACAACAGAACATAGACCATCATCCTCGACCTTGAGGGATAGCCATGACAATCTCAAAATGTTCCCTTTCCATGAGACAGTGTCTAGTCTCCTTTCCGTGTGGAGGTATTGCTACATGTCCCCTTTCTGTGAGGAACTATCTTGAGGTCCCTGTTCCATGAGGAGGTATCTCAACAGGTCCTCCTCCACATCCAGAGATACCTTCTGCCCACCCAGATGCATCTGTCCTGGTCGTGGAACCGGACAGCACCAAACAGGCCCTTCGGACCCCACAAACGTGTCCATGCCAACCTAAGATGCCCCATCTATGCTGTCCCACTCCCATCTTGCCACCAACTACCTTGGAGGGTGGGGGGTCAGGTCACCATAGTTCCCTAATCACGCATCCACCCTACAAACTTATCCATGTCGGGTGCGGGGCATGGTTACCATAGGTGGGCGTGGGGGGGTCTGGGGTGCTGGGAAGATGAGGAGCGAAAAAAAAGATTGATTATGAGAGGGAATAAAGAAGTCGAGTAAGTTAGAGAGCAGAAAGAGTAGAAAGAGAGGATGGACTGAGAGGAGAAGTAAAGGGAGAGACAATAAATGAAATAGAGAGAAAAAAAGGTTCCTAAATAACCACAGAATAGAACGCGGAGAGAATAAAAGAAAAGAGAGAGCAAAAAGGAAAACTCCAAGACAAGGAGAGAACATGGTAGGTGAGAGAGCAAAAAATCCACAAGAATAGCAGACCCAATCACAGCAAGAGAAGAGAGGGAGTAGAGAAGCAGGAAATAGTGAACGAAGATAAAGGGCGTTGAGCAGAAAAAGAGACCAACGCTGCAGAAAGCAGGAATTCGCCAACAACCACGGTCGACAAACTAACAGTGAACGCCACGCTCGGGCCCAGGGCGGCGCACACAGGGAGAGGAGGGAGGACGATCGAGGACGAGAACAGAGAGCAACGAGACAGGGCCACCAGAACGTCCGTAAACAAGCTGAGCGCACACGCCAAGCGAGAGAAAGCTCGCTCACCACGCTCTCCTCTCCCTCTCTCTCCACCCTCTCTCTCTCCCCCACTCGCTCCCCTTCTCTCTATCCCTCTCTCTCCTCTCTTCCCTCTCTCACCCTCTATCTCTCCCCTCTATCTCCCTTTGCTCTGCTTCTTTCCAATCTCCCCCTCTCTCCCTCTCTCCCTCTCTCGGCTCTCCCCCACTCTCCTCTCTCTGCTTCCCTCTCCCTCTCTCTCTCTCTCCTCTCTCTCCCCATCTCTCCCCCTCATCTCTCCCTCCTCTCTTCCCCTGTCCTTCTCCCTCTCTCCCTCTCCCTCTCTCACTCCCTCTCCCTCTCTCTCCCCCTCTCTACGAATGTCTTCTCTGGAAGGCCGTCCCTCCTCTCCGCCCGGGCGTAGGGCTCGAAGGCCGAGGTTCCTGAGCCATACCCGGGCGAGGGCCCGTGAGGAAGGGGGCCGCAGGAACCACCCAGCCGGCGGGGTGGGGAGGGGGTCGGGGGAGGAGCGGAGGGGCCGGGAGAGTCGCCGCCGGGAGCGTCTAGGCCGCAGGCTTGGTCGGCCTGCATTAGAGGCCCGGTTGTCTGGGGCAACGGGCCTAGTCCCTGGGTCAGAGGGCCTAAGCCTTGGGACAGAGGGCCCAGTTCTTGGGATAGAGGGCCCAATCCCTTGGATATCGGCCCTAATCCTTGCTGCGACAGAGGGCCTGTGATCTGGGACAACGAGGCTGAGGCCTGGGAACAGGCCCGGTCTGTTTCTTGGGGCAACGGGTCTCGACCCTGGGATAACGGGCCTGCTCCTTGAGATAAAGAGCCAGCTACCTGGGAGAGAGGGCCCGCTGCCTGGGACAAGAGGGTGGAGGCCAGGGAGCAGGGCCGGTCTGTTTCTTGGGACAACGGGCCTAGCCCCTGGCTCCGTGGGCCTGTATCGTGGCATAACAAACCTAGCTCCATGGATAATGGGCCTGTCCCCTGGGTTAGAGGTCCGACTCATGTGTCAGAGGGCCTGGCCCCTGGGTCAAAGGGCCTGTTGCCTGGGGCAACGGGCCTAGTCCCTGGGATAATGGATCCGTTCCCTGGGAGTAGGGGGGGGCTGTTCCGTGGGAGAGAGGGCCTGTTGCGTGGGATAACGGGCCTAGTCCCTGGGTCAGGGGGCCCGGCCCCTGGGTCAGAGGGCAGGCGGAGGGGGGCATTGGGAGCAGCCTCCTCTCCTCCAGCAGACGGAGGATGTTGCAGGTAGCGGCGGACTCCGACGTTCCCGGCGATCCATCCTCGCTCTCACGACACCGGTCTTTCTTCTGCTTGGTCCGACGGTTCTGGAACCACACCTTTACCTGAAACGGCAAGTTCGTACAAGTCAAGTCAGGTTTATTCGTCACATACACATACGAGATGAAAGTGCAGTGAAAAGGAAAGTGGCAACGCTCGCTGGGTTGTGCAAAAAAACAGACAGAATGGAACAGAATCACATATTCACATATTACATATTTGTGGGAAGAAACAGAAATTTTAAAAAGACACCACACAACAGTAGATTGGTTCAGTAGAGTTAGTCCCTGGTGAGAGGAGTTTACAGTCCTAATGGCCTCTGGGAAGAAACCCCTTCTCATCCTCTCCGTTCTCACAGCATGGCAACGGAGGCGTTTGCCTGACCGTAGCAGCTGGAACAGTCCGTTGCTAGGGTGGAAGGGGTCTCCATGATCTTGTTGGCTCTGGAGTTGCACCTCCTGACGTATCGTTCTCTGCAGAGGGCGAGTGTAATTCCCATAGTGCGTTTGGCCGAACGCACTACTCTCTGCAGAGCCTTCCTGTCCTGGGCAGAGCAGTTCCCAAACCAGATTGTAATATTTCCGGACAAGATGCTTCCCACAGCCGCTGAGTAGAAGCACTGGAGGATCCTCAGAGACACTCTGAATTTCCTCAATTGCCTGAGGTGGTAAAGGCGCTGCCTTGCCTTACTCACCAGTGCGGCAGCGAGCGATGTCCATGTCAGATCCTCAGAGATGTGGACTCCCAGGTATTTAAAACAGCTCACCCTATCCACAGTATCCCCATTTATCCTCAATGGTGTGTACGTCCTCGGATGATGTGCCCTCATAAAGTCCACGATCAGCTCCTTGGTTCTTTGATGTTCAAAAGGAGGCTGTTGTCCTGACACCAGAGTGCCAGATCAGCCACCTCCTCCCGGTAGGCCTTCTCATCGCTGTCTGAGATCAGGCCCACCACCACAGTGTCATCAGCAAACTTGATTATAGAGTTGATTATATACGGTCATGTTCCTCAGTTCATAAGCGATACGAGCAGAATAGGGATGTTCGGCCCATCAAGTCTACTACACCACTGATCCATCTGCCCCTTCTAACCCCATTCCCCTGCCTTCTCCCCATAACCCCTGTACTAGAAACATACAAACATAGACAACAGATTCAACTAGATTCAAAGAAATCATTCCATAGACAATAGACAATAGACAATAGGTGCAGGAGGAGGCCATTCGGCCCTTCGAGCCAGCACCCACCGTTCAATGTGATCATGGCTGATCGTCCCCAATCAGTACCCCGTTCCTGCCTTCTCCCCATATCCCTGGACTCCATTAGCCCCAAGAGCAAAATCTAACTTTCTCTTGAAAAAAATCAACTGATGGATTAGTTTAGTTCAGAGATGCAGCGTGGAAACAGACCCTTCGGCCCATCGAGACTGATACCCGTACTAATCAAGAATTTATCAATCTCTGCCTTAAAAATATCCACTGACTTGGCCTCCACAGCCGTCTGTGGCAAAGAGTTCCACAGATTCACCACCCTCTGACTGACGAAATTCCTCCTCGTCTCCTTCCTAAAGGAACGCCCTTTATACGTGAGTGGCCCTGCCTTCTCCCTGGTCATGTTTGTGTTTGTACACGGTACAGTGTTATCGAAGCACACTGCCTCAGACCAGCCTGTACACCTGTAAAGCACCACACTGTTTCAATAAGGATCTGAGGGGCGGTGGGTGTATGGAACCGGCTGCCAGAGGAGGTAGTTGAGGCTGGGACTATCCCAGCGTTCAAGAAACAGTTAATCATGTACATTTAGGACGGAGACGAGGAAACTCTTTTTCCCACAGGGAGCGGTGAGTCTGTGGAATTCTCTGCCTCAGAGGGCGGTGGAGGCCGGTTCTCTGGATGCTTTCAAGAGAGAGCTAGATAGGGCTCTTGAAGATAGCGGAGTCAGGGGATATGGGGAGAAGGCAGGAACGGGGTACTGATTGGGGATGATCAGCCACGACCACAGTGAGTGGCGGTGCTGGCTGGAGGGGGCGTCTGTGTTGAATTACGTTGTGTATTGTGTCCATTTTTAATTACAATACTGCTTGGCGAATTCATTTCAATAGACAATAGATGCAGAAGTTGGCCATAGAGTACAATAGAATGCTATTTATTGTCATTCAAACAATTAGGTTTGAACGAAATTACCATTCGGCCCTTCGAGCCAGCACCGCCATTCAATATGATGGCTGCTCATCCACAATCAGTGCCCCGTTCCTGCCTTCTCCCCGTATCCCCTGACTCCACAGACTCACCACTCTCTGTGTGAAAACGTTTTTCCTCGTCTCCGTTCTAAATGGCTTACCCCTTGTTCTTAAACTGTGGCCCCTGGTTCTGGACTCCCCCAACATTGGGAACATATTTTCTGCCTCTAGCGTGTCCAAACCCTTAATAATCTTATATGTTTCAATAAGATCCCTGCTCATCCTTCTAAACTCCAGAGTGTACAAGCCCAGCCACTCCAATCTATCAGCATATGACAGTCCCGCCATCCCGGGAATTAACCTTGTGAACCTACGCTGCACTCCCTCAATATCAAGAATGTCCTTCCTCAAGTTTGGAGACCAAAACTGCACACAATACTCCAGGCGTGGTCTCACTAGGGCCCTGTACAACTGCAGAGGGACCTCTTTGCTCCTGTAAACAACTCCTCGTGTTATGAAGGCCAACATGCCATTCGCTTTCTTCACTGCCTGCTGTACCTGCATGCTTAGGATAGAAACATAGAAAATAGGTGCAGGAGGAGGCCATTCGGCCCTTCGAGCCAGCACCGCCATTCATTGTGATCATGGCTGATATATATATGGCTAGAAACATATAACATTATAAAAGGACTGGACAAGCTAGATGCAGGAAAAGTGTTCCCAATGTTGGGCGAGTCCAGAACCAGGGGCCACAGTCTTAGAATAAAGGGGAGGCCATTCAGGACGGAAAACAATTTTTCGCACAGAGAGTGGTGAGTCTGTGGAATTCTCTGCCTCAGAGGGCGGTGGAGGCCGGTTCTCTGGATACTTTCAAGAGAGAGCTAGATAAGGCTCTTGAAAATAGCGGAGTCGGTGGATATGGGGGGAAGGCAGGAACGGGGTACTGATTGGGGATGATCAGCCATCATCACATTGAATGGGGGTGCTGGCTCGAAGGGCCGAATAGCCTACTCCTGCACCTATTGTCTATTGTCTTCCCACAATAGACAGAGGGGAGACAATAGAAGTGTGTAAGATTATGAGAGGCGTAGATAGGGTAGACAGTGAGAACCTTTTTCCCGAAGGTGTAAAGATTAAATACTAGAGGGCGTAGTTTGAAGGTGAGGTGTGCGGGGCACGTTTTTCACACAGAGGGTGGTGGGCGCCTGGAACCCGCTGCCAGGGGCAGTGGTGGAGGCAGACACGACAGTGGTGTTTAAGAGGCTTTCCGACAGGCACATGGATATGCAGGGAATGAGGGATTGTCGCCTTGTCGTGGTGGAGAAGCTTGTGTGGTTCCTGAGATCCTGAGAGCGATGCCGTCTGGAGCTGTGCTCCTGGTAGGGCCACCCATGGGGGTAAGGTCGAGGGGGGAGGTCTCGGACAAAGAGCAATCCAACCAAGACCTCGACGGTGGAACAGGCGGAGGACGATGGCTGACCTTGGTGGAGCGTCACAGCGGCTGGGAAGGCGGATGAAGGCTGCAGCAGAAAAGGGTCTCCGGTCGTCTTGGACCCCTTGCCACTGGATCCTGACCCAGATCTGTCAAGGACCGTGGGGTGGCCATCTGTGCACCAGTCTCCCCCACGTTAAACACAACCCAGGGTCAGCCACGACCGAAGGTTGGGGGGGGGGGGGGGGGAAATTTGAGTCTTGTGCAGGCAGAGGAGATCTTGGCATGATGTTCAGCATGAATATTGTGGGCCGAAGGGCCTGATCCATGATCTATGCAACAGCAAGCTTGAGAAACCTCAGCAAGATCTACAAAAATGCAACACTAATTGCTGGCTGTGAAGGCCGGGACATTTTTCTTTCGAGTATGACACAGAACGCTGGAGTAACTCAGCGGGACAGGCAGCGTCTCTGGAGCGAAGGGATGGGTGACGTTTCGGGTCGAGACCCCGCTTCAGACCGAAAAGGGTCTCGACCCGAAACGGAAACGTCACCCATTCCTTCTCTCCGGAGATGCTGTCTGTCCCGCTGAGTTACTCCAGCGTTTTGTGTCTATCTTCGGTCTAAATCAGCATCTGCATTTCCTTGCTACACATTTCTTTGGAGTGTAGCAGGCTGAGGGTGGGTGGGGGGCTGCACCTGACCAGGCCACGTGCAGAACAAAGCTTTTCACTGTACCCGTGTGATAGGAGCAGAATTAGGCCATTCGGCCCATCAAGTCTACTCCACCATTCAATCAAGGCTGATCCAAGACTAATAAAATCCAAATAATAAAACAAAATCTAAACTTGAATGACCATATTTTAAAATGGTACGTGGATAGGACAGGTTTGGAGGGATATGGGCCCAACGCAGGCAGGTGGGACTAGTGTAGCTGGGACATGTTGGTCGATGTGGGCAAGTTGGGCCGATGGGTGAGTTGACTATTTCTCTATGTTCCAGGTGGATATAGAGGTGTCACGGGGGCGCAGCGGTAGAGTTGCTGCCTCACCGCGCCAGGGACCCGGGTTCCATCCCGACCACGGGTGCTGTCTGTACGGAGTTTGTACGTTCTCCCCGTGACCTGCGTGGGTTTTCTCCGAGATCTCCGCGTTCCTCCCACACTCCAAAGACGTGCGGGTTTGTAGGTTAACTGACCTGGTATAAGTGTGAATTATCCCGAGTGTGTGTAGGGTAGTGTTAGTGTGCGGGAATCGCTGGTCGGCACGGACTCTGTGGGCCGAAGGGCCTGTTTCCGTGCTGTATCTCTAAACTAAACTGAACTAAACTAATGAGCCAAAAACAGGCAAATGTTTAGTTTAGTTCAGCGTAGAAACAGGCCCTTCGGCCCTCTGAGTCCGTACCGATCAGTGATCCCCTCACATTAACACTACCCTACACACATTAGGGACACTTTGTTCATTTACCAAGCCAATTAATCTACAAACCCGCACGTCTTTTGAGTGTGGGAAGAAATCGAAGATCTCGGAGAAAGCCCGCACAGGTCACGGGGAGAACGTGCAAACTCCGTACAGACAGCGCCCGTAGTCGGGATGGAACCCGGGTCTCCGGCGCCGTGAGGCAGCAACTCTCCCGCCGCGCCAACGTGCCACAACGTTTAAGAAGCAGTTAGACAGGCACATGGATAGGACAGGGGTCGAGGGATATGGAGTTGGCTGAAATTCTTAGGGCTAACAGAATCAAGAGATATGGGGAGAAGGCAGGAATGGGGAACAGATTATAGATGATCACCCATGATCATATTGAATGGCGGTGCTGGCTCAAAGGGCCGAATGACAATAGACAATAGGTGCAGGAGGAGGCCATTCGACCCTTCGAGCCAGCACCGCCATTCAATGAGATCGCGGCTGATCATCCCCAATCAGTACCCCGTTCCTGCCTTCTCCCCATATCCGCTATCTTTAAGAGCCCTATCGAGCTCTTTCTTGAAAGTATCCAGAGAACCGGCCTCCACCGCCCTCTGATGCAGAGAATTCCACAGACTCACAACTCTCTGGGTGAAAAAGTGTTTCCTCATCTCCGTTCTAAATGGCTTACCCCTTATTCTTAAACTGTGGCCCCTGATTCTGGACTCCCCCAACATCGGGAACATGTTTCCTGCCTCTAGTGTGGCCAAACCCTTAATAATCTTACATGTTTCAATAAGATACCCTCTCATCCTTTAAAACTGCAGAGTGTACAAGCCCAGCCGCTCTATTCTCTCAACATATGACCGACTTCTGCAACTGTTTTTCTATGTTTCTCTGCTCCTATGTTATGGGCCAAAGGCGGGCATGTGGGCGTTATGGAGATGGGACATGTTGGTCGGTGATGCATGGGACATGCTCAGCTCTAAGACTTGCTGTGACTCTGTGCATGACAAACCCACAACCGAAAATACCATGCCTGGAACACGAGAGGAATGGCGAAAATCCACAACAAACAGCCCGGGAGAGAACGGAACAACATCAGGCCAGACAAAGCAGAGAAAACCGGACACAACTCAACACATCCAGTGAAATATAGCAACTATCAACTCGGGCAACATGTACAAAAGCAGTGTTGTAGCAAGGAACTTCAGGTGTTGGTTTGCATCAAAGGTAGACACAGAGTGCTGGAGTAACTCAGCGGGTCAGGCAGCATCTGTGGGGAACACGGATAGGTGACGTTTCACAGAGTGCTGGAGTAACTCAGCGGGTCAGGCAGCATCTGTGGAGAACATGGATAGGTGACGTTTCACAGAGTGCTGGAGTAACTCAGCGGGTCAGGCAGCATCTGTGGAGAACATGGATAGGTGACGTTTCACAGAGCGCTGGAGTAACTCAGCGGGTCAGGGGTGGGGGGGCTGAGGGGTGGGAGGGCTGGCGGGGTGGGGGGTGGGGGGGAGGATACAAATCCAGGTGTAACACAGGAAAGGGTGGGGGTGGGTGAGTAAGTTAGTTAACTAACATCAACTAAAACTAAACTTAACCTTGAATCAAGAAGGATGGGAGGGGATCTTATAGAAGCATATAAAATTCTTAAAGGATTGTTTAGATACAGCGCGGAAACAGGCCCTTCGGCCCACCGGGTTCGTGCCGACCGGCGATCCCCGCACACTAACACCATCCTACACACACTAGGGACAATTTTTTCATTTACCAAGCCAACTAACCTACAAACCTGTACGCCTTTGGAGTGCGGGAGGAAACCGAGGATCCCGGAGAAAACCCACGCAGGTCACGGGGAGATCCTGCAAACTCCGTACAGACAGCACCCGTAATGGGGATCGAACCCGGGTCTCCGACGTTGCACTCGCTGTAAAAGGGCAGCAACTCTACCGCTGCGCCACCGTGACTGCCCAAACAGTTATTGGAGAGGCTGGATGCAGGAAATATGTTGGGGCAGTCCAGAACCAGGTTGTCGTTGTTTAAGAATAAGGGGTGGGCCATTTAGGACTGAGATGAGGAAAAATGCTTTCACATAGAGTTGTGAATTTGTGTAATTCTCTGCCACAGAAGGCGGTGTAGGCTGATTCACTGGATGAAGAGAGAGTTAGATATAGCTCTTAGGCCGCTAGCCCCTAGAGCTCTATCTAACTCTCTCTTAAATCCATCCAGTGGCTTGGCCTCCACTGCCCTCTGTGGCAGGGAATTCCACAGATTCACAACTCTCTGGGTGAAAAAGTTTTTTCTCACCTAAGTCTTAAATGGCTTTGCCTTTATTCTAAGACTGTGGCCCCTGGACTCGTCCAACATTGGGAACATTTTTCCAGCATCTAGCTTGTCCAGTCCTTGTATAATTTTATATGTTTCTATAAGATGCCCCCTCATCCTTCTAAACTCCAGTGAATACAAGCCTAGTCTTTTCAATCTTTCCTCATATGACAGTCCCGCCATCCCAGGGATCAATCTCGTGAACCTACGCTGCACTGCCTCAATCACAAGGATGTCCTTCCTCAAATTAGGAGACCAGAACTGTACACAATACTCCAGATGTAGTCTCACCAGAGCCCTATACAACTGCAGAAGAACCTCTTTACTCCTATACTGAAATCCTCTTGTTATGAAGGCTAACATTCCATTAGCTTTCTTCACTGCCTGCTGTACCTGCACGCCAACTTTCAGTGACCGGTGTACAAGGACGCCCAGGTCTCGCTGCACCTCCCCCTTACCTAACCTAACCCCATTGAGATAATAATCTGCCCCCTTGTTTTTGCCTCACATTTATCTATATTATACTGCATCTGCCACGCATCTGCCCACTCACTCAACCTGTCCAGGTCCCCCTGCAACCTCCTAACATCCTCTTCACAGTTCACACTGCCACCCAGCTTTGTGTCATCCGCAAACTTGCCAGTGTTGCTCCTAATTCCCTCTTCCAAATCATTAATATATATGGTAAACAGTTGCGGCCCCAACACCGAGCCTTGCGGCACCCCACTCGCCACTGCCTGCCATTCTCAAAAATTCCAGAAGATTAGTCGAGGATGATTTCCCCTTTATAAATCCATGCTGACTTTGACCGATCCTGTCCCTGCTTTCCAAATACGCTGCTATAACATCTGTAACAATCGACTCGAGCATCTTCCCCACTACCGATGTAAGGCTGACTGGTCAATAATTCCCCATTTTCTCTCTCCCTCCTTTCGTTAAAAACTGGAGTTACATTGGCTACCCTCCAGTCCACAGGAACTGATCCAGAGTCAAGTGAACATTGGAAAATGATCACCAATGCATCCACGATTTCTAGGGCCGCCTCCTTGAGTACTCTGGGATGCAGATCATCAGGCACTGGGGATTTATCTGCCTTCAGTCCCAACAGTTTACCTACACCATTTCCTGAATAACGTGGATTCCCTTCAGTTCCTCCCTCCCACTAGAGCCTCAGTCCCCTAGTATTTCTGGGAGATTGTTCGTGTCTTCCTTAGTGAAGACAGAACCAAAGTACTCGTTTAACTATACTGCCATTTCCTTGTTTCCCATTATACATTCACCTGTCTCTGACTGTAAGGGACCTACATTTGTCTTCACTAATCTTTTTTTTTTTACATATCTAAAGCAGCTTTTAGTCATTTTTTATATTTCCCGCAAGCTTTCTTTCATGCTCTTTTCCCCTCTCTTACTGAACCCGTTTGTCCTCCTCTGTTGAGTTCTAAATTTCTCCCAGTCCTCCGGTTTGCTGCTTCCTCTGGCCAACGTATATGCCTCTTTCTTGGATTTAACACTATTCTTGATTTCCCTCGTTAGCCACCGCTGAGCCGCCTTCCCCGTTTTATTTTTTCACCAGACACGGATGAACAATTTCTGGAGTTCATCCATGCGGTCTTTAAATCTTTGCCATTGCATCTCCACCGTCAACCCTTTGAGTACAATTTGCCCGTCTATCCGAGCCAATTCCCGTCTCATACCTTCCAAGTCTCCTTTCTTTAAGTTCACACTGACCAACGTGTCCCACCTACACCAGTCCCACTTGCCTGCATTTGGCCAATCTCTCTCTAAACCTGTCCTATCCATGTACCGTGGAGCCCAGAATGTCAGCTTACTTCAGCATGAATAACGTTTTGGTTTCCAGTTGAGTTTATTGGCATGTGTACCGATAGCTTTTGTTATGATGCGATACGATAGAACTTTATTTATCCCAGGAGGGAAATTGATCTGCCAACACTCATAAAACACAAATGATATGAAACATGAAATTAAGGTGAGGAGTGGAAAGGATTTGGGGGGGGGGGGGGGGGGGGAGAGAGTCAGTCTCAGTCTCAGTCTACCCCACGACAGAAAGGGGGAGGAGTGGTACAGGTTGATAGCCGCAGGGAAGAAGGATCTCCTGTGGCGTTCCGTGCTGCATCACGGGGGAACCAGTCTGTTGCTGAAGGTGCTCCTCAGGTTGACCAGTGTGTCACGGAGGGGGTGGAGCTGTATTGTCCGGGATGCTCCGCAGTTTGAGGAGCATCCTCCCCTCCAAGACCAACCTCCCCATGAATCCAACTCCAACTCCCGCCCCCAGGACGGAGCCGGCCTTCCTGATGAGTTTGTTGATGCTGTTGGTGCCCGCGGCCTTCGCCCTGCTGCCCCGGCGCACGGCAGCGAAGACGATGGCTCTGGCTGCCACCGATTGGTGGAACGTCTGCAGCTTCTCACTGCAGGAGCGGAGCCTTCTCAAAAAGTACAGCCGGCTCTGCCCCTCCTTGTACAGGGCCTCAGCGTTCCTGGACCAGCCCGGTTTACTGTCCAGGTACACTCCAAGGTATTTGTACTCTCTGGTAAACTGCACATCCCACACCATCGATGGAGGCAGGGGTGTTCCTCTCCTAAAGTCCACCACTAACTACTTTTTTTTAATAATTTATTTTATTTCAACACAATACAGAAACCATGGTGACATTCCCACCACCATGTTACAAAATCATCCATCAACTATGGAACAGTTATTCTCTGGAGTTTAGAAGGATGAGAGGGAATATTATTGAAACACTAGACTATGTGGGACCAGTTGGTTAATTCCCGGGATGGCGGGACTGTCATATGCTGAGAGAATGGAGCGGCTGGGCTTGTACACTCTGGAGTTTAGAAGGATGAGAGGGGATCTCATTGAAACATATAAGATTGTTAAGGGCTTGGACACGCGAGAGGCAGGAAACATGTTCCCGATGTTGGGGGAGTCCAGAACCAGGGGCCACAGTTTAAGAATAAGGGGTAAGCCATTTAGAACGGAGACGAGGAAACACTTTTTCTCACAGAGAGTGGTGAGTCTGTGGAATTCTCTGCCTCAGAGGGCGGTGGAGGCCGGTTCTCTGGATGCTTTCAAGAGAGAGCTAGATAGGGCTCTTAAAGATAGCGGAGTCTGGGGATATGGGGAGAAGGCAGGAACGGGGTACTGATTGGGGATGATCAGCCATGATCACAGTGAATGACGGTGCTGGCTCGAAGGGCCGAGTGGCCTCCTCCTGCACCTGTTGTCTATTATTGTCTAAGAATGTTGATTCCACTGTGGTGGGTGTTCATGTTGTATTCTATTGTGTTCTTCTTGTTTGTGTGGCTGCATGGTAAGTCAGATTTTATTGTACCTTAACTGGTGCATGCGGCAAATGAAGGTGAACCTTAAACCTTGTAGCAGCAACTGTACCAAACTGTACCAGAATGTACCAGTAATAGCGATATACTGTAAGCCAATGCGACTGATACTGACTCAAGGGACATTAAGCTCAGCCGTATACAACTGCAACCAGCTAACCAAAGGCAACGAGCTGTTCAAAATACTGAACTGCAGTCGAACTGTAAGAATCTCAACCAATTACATCAACCTCTGCGACATTCAACGACCCAACTGAACTGGAACTAACCCAAGAAACGTAACAACGCCAAACTCAGTGAAAGGCCTGGATAGAGTGGATGTGGAGAGGATGTTTCCACTGGTGGGAGAGTCCAGGACCAGAGGGCACAGCCTCAGAATTAAAGGATGTTCCTTCAGGAAGATGAGGAGGGATTTCTTTAGTCAGAGGGCGGTGAATCTGTGGAATTCTTTGCCACAGAAGGCTGTGGAGGCCAAGTCAGTGGGTATTTTTTAGGCAGAGATAGATAGATTCTTGGTTAGTCAGTCTGAAGAAGGGTTTCGGCCCGAAACGTTGCCTATTTCCTTCGCTCCATGGATGCTGCCTCACCCGTTGAGTTTCTCCAGCTTTTTTGTCTACCTTCGATTTTCCAGCATCTGCAGTTCCTTCTTAAAGATTCTTGATTAGACAATAGACAATAGACAATAGGTGCAGGAGGAGGCCATCCGGCCCTTCGAGCCAGCACCGCCATTCAATGTGATCGTGGCTGATCATCCCCAATCAGTACCCCGTTCCTGCCTTCTCCCCATATCCCCTGACTCCGCTATCTTTAAGAGCCCTATCTAGCTCTCTCTTGAAAGTATCCAGAGAACCGGCCTCCACCGCCCTCTGAGGCAGAGAATTCCACAGACTCGCAACTCTCTGTGAGAAAAAGTGTTTCCTCGTCTCCGTTCTAAATGGCTTACCCCTTATTCTCATTAGTACGGGTGTTAATCAGAGGTTATGGGGAGAAGGCAGGAGAATGGTGTTGAGAGGGAGAAATAGATCAGACATGATTGAATTCCAGAGGTGACTCAATGGGCCGAACGGCCTCATTTTGCTCCTGTCACTGATGAATGTACGCACGTGAAAATTGCCAGAGAAATGGAAATCCTCGAACATCTGAACCCATTTGAGCAAATTCATTTAACATTGAATTATTTAACTGCATAGGTGGGGTCAAGGAGAGAGCGTTGACGTCGCGGCCCTGTTTCCACCAGTCTTTCCACCATCACACGCAAGAAGCGCAAGAAGCGACAAGACACACACCCTTGTGTGCAGACGCTGAGACGCGTGTCAGCTCTGGCTGAGCAACCTCTCACCTTGTGTGTGGACTCGACAAGAAGATGAAGACTACATAGGTAAAGACATGACCTTGCAAAACGGTTTCAATAAAAATATTGAACAATCAATAGACATTAGACAATAGGTGCAGGAGGAGGCCATTCGGCCCTTCGAGCCAGCACCGCCATTCAATGTGATCATGGCTGATCGCCCACAATCAGTGCCCCGTTCCTGCCTTCTCCCCGTATCCCCTGACTCCACTATCTTTCAGAGCCCTGTCTATACAACTGTACACTGCAAGGGCCAGGAAGCGAGTGGGCAAGATCATCTCTGACCCCTCTCACCCTGGCCACAAACTCTTTGAATCACTTCCCTCTGGAAGGCGACTCCGGGCTGTCAAAGCTGCCACAGCCGGACATAAAAACAGTTTTTATCCACGAGTAGTTGCACTACTCAACAGCCAAACATCTGTCGCCTCCCTTTGATCTGGTATTTTGTTGGTTCACATGCTTGATCAATGGTGTTTTATCATTCATGTTTTATTATTATTAATGTTTAGTGTTTTCTGAGTCATTCGTAACTGTCACTGTATGTCATGTTGTTACTTGTGGGTGGAGCACCAAGGCAAATTCCTAGTATGTGAATACTTGGCCAATAAACTTACTTACTTACTTTAGCTCTCTCTTGAAAGCATCCAGAGAAGCGGCCTCCACTGCCCTCTGAGGCCCTCCGTTCTAAATGGCTTACCCCTTATTCTTAAACTGTGGCCCCTGGTTCTGGACTCCCCCAACATTGGGAACATGTTCCTGCCTCTAGCGTGTCCAAACCCTTAATAATCTCATATGTTTCAATAAGATCCCCTCTCGTCCTTCTAAACTCCAGAGTGTACAAGCCCAGCCGCTCCATTCTCTCAGCATATGACAGTCCCGCCATCCCGGGAATTAACCTTGTAAACCTACGCTGCACTCCCTCAATAGCAAGAATGTCCTTCCTCAAATTAGGGGACCAAAACTACACACAATACTCCAGGAGTGAAATGCAGAAATGTTGGTTTTGTACACCCCAGTGAATAGATCACAGAGCGATATAGCATGGAAACAGGCCCTTCGGCCCAACCTGCTCATGCTGACTGATATATAATAGACTAGAATAGAATACATTGTTGTCACGGGCAACAAGTCACAGTGAAATACTTTGCTTGTATACCCAAGGTATGCGAATAGTCGGCACATAAAGGGCACTGACCGTTACAAAGTCCCCTCCCCCCCAGGCCAGTTCCCCCATTGTTCTCCCCCCACCCTTCCCACACAAACCCCCTCCCTCATGGAGGTCCCCCAACGCCGGTCCCCCATTGTTCTTCCCCCAGCAGCGGCATCCTCACTTCCGCGTGGTCCGGCCTCAGCCGCCGGCCGACACCATCATTGACCGCCGCACCGACCTCTCCACTACCGCCCCCGGGTCCTCTCCGGCCGTCTCCCCGGCCCCGGCCTCAGCCGCGGGCTGCGCTGTCCCGGGGGCCTAAGCTCAGAACATTGTCCCTACACTAGTCCCACCTGCCTGCGTTGGGCCCGTATCTCTCTAAACCTGTCCTATCCATGTACCTGTCTAACAGTTTCTTAAATGTTGGGGTAGTCCCAGCCTCAACTACCTCCTCCGGCAGCTCGTTCCATACACCCCCCACCCTCTGTGTGAAAAACCTGCCCCCTCAGGCTCCCAAGGTGCTTTGAGAGACTGGTGATGTTGCTAAGTTCATAAGTGATAGGAGCAGAATTAGGCCATTCGGCCCATCAAGTCTACTCCGCCATGGCTGATCTATCTCTTCCTCCCAACCCCATTCTCCTGCCTTCTCCCCATCTCTCACACCCGCACTAATCAAGAACCTATCCATCTCAGCGTTAGAAATATCCACTGACTTGGCCTCCACAGCCTTCTGTGGCAACGAATCCCACGGATTCACCACCCTCTGACTAAAGAAACTCCCCCTCATCTCCTTCCTAAAAAGGAACGCCCTTTAATACGGAGGCTGGTCCTAGCCTCTCCCACCAGTGGAAACACGTGACAGAATCACCATCCCCTGACTAAATTGTCTTTCCGCTGACTGGAAAAAAAGCTTTCAAAAAAAAGCACGCAACAAAAAAGCTTTTCACTGTACCTCGGTAGACGTGGCAATAAACTGGCGTGAGCTGACGTCACCCCTGGCCCGAGGCTTGTTGACAGGAGCTGAGGGCTGAGCCGCATATCCCCGGCTTCTCCCTGTTGTCTCTGTACCTCAGAGGGGTGGGTGTCACTGAGAAAGGTGACTGACCTGACAAAATAGCAGCAGCACTTCCAACAAGATGCACGTCACCCTGGGGCACTAGCTACCCCCCTCCCCCCCCCCCCCCACCCACTCCTCTCATGAAGGGAGTGTATCGTGGGCACGTTTACCGTCAACAGAACAGTGAGATGCATTGCAGCTGTGCAGGCCATAAACACAGCCCCACTCTGCCACCTAGAGAACCGGCCTCCGCCTCCCTCTGAGGCAGAGAATGCCACAGGCGGAAATGAGGAGAAGCTTTTTCACCCAGAGAGCTGCGAGTCTTGTGGAATTCCCTGCCTCAGAGGGCGGCGGAGGCCGGTTCTCTGGATGCTTTCAAGAGAGAGCTAGATAGGGCTCTTGAAGATAGCGGAGTCAGGGGATATGGGGAGAAGGCAGGAACGGGGTACTGATTGGGGATGATCACATTGAATGACGATGGCGGTGCCGGGTCGAAGGGCCGAATGGCCTCCTCCTGCACCCACTGTCTATTGCAGACATTTGTCTGTGGACCTGGTGCACCACAATGCTGAGAACTATATTCTGCACTCTGTATCTTCCCCTTTGCTCTGCCTAGTGTACTGGTGCTTGTACATAGCATCATCTGATCTGATTGTCACTGTACTACAGTGCACGGGACAGTATAGAACAGTACAGTACCAGTAAAGTCCCTTCGGCCCGCAATGCCTGTGCCGAACATGATGACAAGTTAAACTGATCTGACCTGCGAGCACATGACTCATATCCCTCCATTCCCTGCATATCTGCGTGCCTGTCTAAAACCCTCTTAAACACCACTATCGTACCTGCCTCCAACTGGCACGAGGCAATAACAACTACGAATATTAAACGTGACATCTCCAAGTTTGCGGATGACACAAAGCTGGGTGGCAGTGTGAGCTGCGAGGAGGATGCTATGAGGATGCAGGGTGACTTGGATAGGTTGGGGGAGTGGGCAGATGCAGTATAATGTGGATAAATGTGAGGTTATCCACTTTGGTGGCAAGAACAGGAAGGCAGATTATTATCTGAATGGTGTCAGATTAGGAGAAGTTGAGATGCAACGAGACCTGGGGGTCCTTGTACATCAGTCACTGAAAGTAAGCATGCAGGTACAGCAGGCAGTGAAGAAAGGTAATGGCATGTTGGCCTTCATTGCGAGAGGATTTGAGTTTTGGAGCAAGGAGGTCCTACTGCAGTTGTATAGAGCCCTGGTGAGACCACACCTGGAGTATCGTGTGCAGTTTTTGGTCTCCTAATTTGAGAAAGGACACTCTTGCTATTGAGGGAGTGCAGAGTAGGTTCACCAGGTTAATTCCCGGGATGGCGGGACCGTCATATGCTGAGAGAATGGGTCGACTGGGCTTGTATTCACTGGAATTTAGAGGGATGAGAGGGGATCTTGGAGAAACATACAAAATTCCTAAGGGATTGGACAGGCTAGATGCCGGAAAAATGTTCCCGATGTTGGGGGAGTCCAGAACCAGGGGTCACAGTCCAAGAATAAAGGGGAGGCCATTTACAACTGAAAAGGGAAAAAACTTTTTCACGCAGAGAGTTGTGAATTTGTGGAATTCTCTGCCAAAGAGGGCAGCGGAGGCCAATTCACTGGATGTATTCAGGAGAGAGTTAGATTTATCTCTTAGGGCTAATGGAATCAAAGGATATGGGGAGAAGGCAGGAACGGGGTACTGATTGTGGATGATCAGCCATGATCGTATTGAATGGTTGTGCAGACTCGAAGGGCCGAATGGCCTCCTCCTGCACCTATTTTCCATGTCTCTATGACTGCTGGTCAGCATGGACTCAGTGGGCCGAAGGGCCTGTTTCAGCGCTGTATCTCTAAATTAAATAAACTAAACTAGGGGAATCGAGAACCATGGGTTTAAAGTGTGGGGGGAAGAAAGAATTAATTGGAATCTGAGGGGTAACATTTTCACACAAAGGGTGGTGGGTGTATGGAACTGGCTGATCTGAAGAAGGGTCTCAAAACCTGAAACGTCACCCATTTGTTTCTCTCAGAAATGCTGCCTGTCCCACTGAGTTACTCAACCTTATTGTGTCTATCTTCCTGTTTAAACCAGCATCTGCACTTCCTTCCCACACGTGAAGGACATAGACAATAGACAATAGACAATAGACAATAGGTGCAGGAGGAGGCCATCCGACCCTTCGAGCCAGCACCGCCATTCAATGTGATCATGGCTGATCATCCCCAATCAGTACCCCGTTCCTGCCTTCTCCCCATATCCCCTGACTCCGCTATCTTTAAGAGCCCTATCGAGCTCTCTCTTGAAACTATCCAGAGAACCGACCTCCACCGCCCTCTGAGGCACAGAGAATGCCACAGACTCACAACTCTCTGTGTGAAAAAGTGTTTCCTCGTCTCCGTTCTGTGGGGGTCTGGGCTGGGGTTACAGAGACCCTGGCCCCCCCACACCCCGCGGGGGACCACCCTCCCCGCCCCCTCACCCAGACACCCCGTACCTGCGTCTCTGACAGGTTGAGTTGCCTGGCCAGCTCGGTCCGCTCACGGCCCACCATGTACTGACATCGCTGGAAATCCATCTCCAGCCGGTACAGCTGCTCGGCCGTGAAGGAGGTCCGGCTTCGCTTGGGCCGGTCCAGGTCCAGGCCCCGTGGCAGCACGATCTCACGGATAGTCCCCTTGGCATCTGGTGGGACAGAGAGAGAGTGGACATCAGTGCCCCAGACCAGAAACATCACACACTGACTCAAAACTCAGGACCAAAAACATTCTTAAGGGGTTGGACAGGCTAGATGCAGGAAGATTGTTCCCGATGTTGGGGAAGTCCAGGGGACAAGGGGGTCACAGCTTAAGGGATAAGGGGGGGAATCCTTTAAGACCGAGATGAGAAAGACTTTTTTCACACAGAGAGTGGTGAGTCTCTGGAACTCTCTGCCACAGAGGGTAGTTGAGGCCAGTTCATTGGCTATATTTAAGAGTGAGTTGGATGTGGCCCTTGTGGCTAAGGGGATCAGAGGGTATGGAGAGAAGGCAGGTACGGGATTACAGAGTTGGATGATCAGCCATGATCATATTGAATGGCGGTGCAGGCTCGAAGGGCTGAATGGCCTACTCCTGCCCACCTAATTTCTATGTTTCTATGTTTCTATCTCAAACCAACACAGGACCGGAAAAACATCTCACACTGACTCAACCCTAGACCAAACATATCACAATTGACTCAAACCCTAGACCAAACACATCTCACACTGACTCAACCCTAGACCAAAAACATCTCACATTGACTCAAAACTCAGGACCGGAAACATCTCAAACCAACCCAACCCCAGACCAGAAACACCTCACACCAACCTTCTTCTGCAGTTGTATAGGGCTCTGGTGAGACCACATCTGGAGTATTGCGTACAGTTTTGGTCTCCTAATTTGAAGAAGGACATCCTTGTGATTGAGGCAGTGCAGCGTAGGTTCACGAGATTGATCCTTGGGATGGCGGGACTGTCATATGAGGAAATATTGAAAAGACTAGGCTTGTATTCACTGGAGTTTAGAAGGATGGGGGGATCTTATAGAAACATATAAAATTATAAAAGGACTGGACAAGCTAGATGCAGGAAAAATGTTCCCAATGTTGGGTGAGTCCAGAACCAGGGGCCACAGTCTTAGAATAAAGGGGAGGTAATTTAAGACTGAGGTGAGAAAAAACGTTTTCACCCAGAGAGTTGTGAATTTATGGAATTCCCTGCCACAGAGGGCAGTGGAGGCCAAGTCACTGGATGGATTTAAGAGAGAGTTGGATAGAGCTCTAGGGGCTAGTGGAGTCAAGGGATATGGGGAGAAGGCAGGCACGGGTTATTGATAGGGGACGATCAGCCATGATCACAATGAATGGCGGTGCTGGCTCGAAGGGCCGAATGGCCTCCTCCTGCACCTATTTTCTATGTTTCTCTGTAACCCAGGACCAGAAACACCTCACACCAACTCAATTCAATGATTATTTTTGCCATGTGTGTCTCGGTACACGAGATGCTTTGTTTTTGCATACAGTAGATAAAATGCACATGATTAGGTTGAGGTCAGAAGGTCACAAGTGATAGGAGCATATACAGACCACCAAACAGCAGTAGGGAGGTTGGGGATAGCATCAAGCAGGAAATTAGGGATGCGTGTAGCAAAGGTACAGCAGTTATCATGGGTGACTCTAATGTACATATAGATTGGGCCAAACAAATTGGTAGCAGCGCTGATGAGGAGGATTTCCTGGAATGTATACGGGATGGGTTTTTAAACCAATATGTAGAGGAACCGACTAGAGGGCAGGCCATCCTAGACTGGGTATTGTGTAATGAGGATGGATTAGTTAGCGATCTTGTTTGCAAGGCCCCTTGGGCAACAGTGACCATCACATGGTGGAATTCTGCATTAGGATGGAGAGTGACACGGTTAATTCAGGGACCAGGGTCCTGAACTTAAAGAAAGGAGACTTGGAATGTATGAGACAGGAATAGGCTCGGATAGACGGGCAAATTGTACTCAAAGGGTTGACATAGAAACATAGAAAATAGGTGCAGGAGTAGGCCATTCGGCCCTTCGAGCCTGCACCGCCATTCAATATGATCATGGCTGATCATCCAACTCAGTATCCCGTACCTGCCTTCTCTCCATACCCCCTGATCCCTTTAGCCACAAGGGCCACATCTAACTCCCTCTTAAATATAGCCAATGAACTGGCCTCAACTACCATCTGTAGCAGAGAATTCACCATAGATTCACCACTCTCTGTGTGAAAAATGTTTTTCTCATCTCGGTCCAAAAAGATTTCCCCCTTATCCTTAAACTGTGACCCCTTGTCCTGGACTTAACCAACATCGGGAACAATCTTCCTGCATCTAGCTGTCCAACCCCTTAAGAATTTTGTAAATTTCTATAAGATCCCCCCTCAATCTTCTAAATTCTAGCGAGTACAAGCCGAGTCTATCCCGTCTTTCCTCATATGAAAGTCCTGACATCCCAGGAATCAGTCTGGTGAACCTTCTCTGTACTCTCTCTATGGCAAGAATGTCTTTCCTCAGATTAGGAGACCAAAACTGTACGCAATACTCCAGGTGTGGCCTCACCAAGACCCTGTACAACTGCAGTAGAACCTCCCTGCTCTTGAACTCAAATCCTTTTGCTATGAAATGCCAACATACAATTCGCTTTCTTCACAGCCTGCTGCACCTGCATGCCTACTTTCAATGACTGATGTACCATGACACCCAGGTCTCGTTGCATCTCCCCTTTTGCTAATCGGCCACCATTCAAATAATAGTCTACTTTCCTGCTTTTGTCACCAAAGTGGATAACCTCACATTCATCCACATTATACTGCATATGCCATGCATTTGCCCACTCACCCAGCCTATCCAAGTCACCTTGCAGCCTCCTAGCATCTTCCTCACACATAACACTGCCCCCCAGCTTGGTGTCATCCGCAAACTTGTATATATTGCCTTCAATTCCCTCGTCCAGATCATTAATATATATTGTAAATAGCTGGGGTCCCAGCACTGAGCCTTGCGGCACCCCACTAGTCACTGCCTGCCATCCTGAAAAGGACCCGTTCACTCCTACTCTTTGCTTCCTGTCTGCCAGCCAGTTCTCTATCCACATCAATACTGAACCCCCAATACCGTGTGCTTTAAGTTTGTATACTAATCTCTTATGTGGGACCTTGTCGAAAGCCTTCTGAAAGTCACATCCACTGGTTCTCCCTTATCCACTCTACTAGTTACATCCTCAAAAAATTCAATAAGGTTCGTCAGACATGATTTACCCTTCGTAAATCCATGGCTGACTTTGTGTCCAATGATTTCACTCACTTTCCAAATGCGCTGCTATCCCATCTTTAGTAAACTGACTCTAACAGTTTCCCCACTACCGATGTTAGACTAACTGGTCTGTAATTCCCCGTTTTCTCTCTCCCTCCCTTTTTAAAAAGTGGGGGTTACGTTAGCTACCTCTAATCCTCAGGAAAACTACTCCAGAATCTAAAGAGTTTTGAAAAATTATCATAAGGAATCTGCTATTTCTGGGGATACTTCCTTAAGTACCATGGGATGCAGCCTATTTGGCCCTGGGGAATTATCGGCCTTTAATCCATTCAATTTACCCAACTACACTTCTCGGCTAAACCTGGATTTCACTCAGTTCCTACATCTCATTTGACCCGCGATCCCCTGCTATTTCGGCAGATTATTTATGTCTTCCTAGTGAAGACAGAACCAAAGTAGTTAATTATTCATTGGTCTCTGCCATGTCTGAGTTGGCGGTGAGAGATGCTTTGGCAAAGATTTAAAGGGACCGCTTGGATGAACTCCAGAAATTCGTTCTCCATGTCTGAGTGAAAAAATAAAACGGGGGAAGGCGGCTCAGCGGTGGCTAACGAGGGAAATCAAGAATAGTGTTTAAATCAAGGAAGAGGCATATGACATTGGCCAGAGGAAGCGGCAAAAACCGGAGGACTGGGAGAAAGAAATTTAGAACTCAACAGAGGAGGACAAACGGGTTCAGTAAGAGAGGGGAAAAGAGCATGAAAGAAAGCTTGCGGGGAATATAAAAACTGACCTACAAAAGCTGCTTTAGATATGTAAAAAGGAAAAGATTAGTGAAGACAAATGTGGGTCCCTTACAACTGTCATAGACAGGTTGAAATCTATAATGGTGAAACAAGGAAAAGCAGTATAGTTAAACGAGTACTTTGGTTCATGTCTTCACTAGGAAGGACACACAACAATCTCCAGAAATACTAGGGGACGAGGCTCTAGTGGGATGGTGAGGGCACGGGATGAAGGGAATCCAAGTCAGGAAATGGTGTAGGTACAAACTGTTGGGCTGAAGCAGATAAAATCCCAGTGCCTGATGGTCTGCATCCCAGAGTACTACTCAAAGAGGCGGCCTAGAACAATCATGGATGCATTGGTGATCATTTTCCTAATGTTCACTCGACCTCTGGATCTGTTTCTGTGGGACTGGCGGGTAGCCAATGTAACACCAGTTTTTACGAAAGGAGGGAGAGAGAAAACGGGGAATTATTGACCAGTCAGCCTTACATCGGTAGTGGGGAAAGATGCTTGAGTCGATTGTTGCAGATAGTCATAGCAGAGTATTTGGAAAGCAGGGACAGGAAGATCGGTTCAACAGTCAGCATGGATTTAGTAAAGGGGAAATCCCATCTCATCGACTAATCTTCTGGAATTTTCTGAAAAGCTGTAACAAGTAGAATGGATAAGGGAGAAGCCAGTGGCAATGTGGTGTATCTAGACTTCAAAAAGTTTTACAAAAGGTCCCACACCGAGAGTTTAGTGCGCAAATTAGAGGCACATGGTATTGGGGGTAGGGTTATTGACATGGATAGGAATGGTTGGCAGACAGGAAACACAAGTGTAGGAATTAACGGGTCCTTTTCAGAATGGCAGGCAGTGACTAAGTGGGTGTGCTGCAATACTCGGTGCTGGGACCCCAGTTATTTACAATATATATTAACGATATTAGACGAGGGGAACTGAATGTATACCATCTCCAATATGTGATGACACAAGAGTCTGCGGTGGGCAGTGTGAGCTGCTCTAGAACTTTGCGATGAGGATGCTATGAGGATGCAGGGAGACTTGGACAGGTTGGGTGAGTGGGGCAGATGTAAGCATATAATGTGGATACATGTGAGGTTTCCACTTTGGTCGGCGCAACAGCCCCTACCAGGAAGGCAGACTATTATCTGAGATGGTGTTGTCTGTTTTCAAGAAGGGCAGGAGCAATGAGACATGGGGTGTGCTTGTACATCAGTCACTGAAAGTATAGCACTGCAGGTACAGCTGCAGTGGAACTTGAAGAACGATATGCGCTATGGCATCGAGTGTGAGCAAGGACTCCTTCTGCAGTTGTACAGAGCCCTAGTGACTCCACACCTGAGTATTGTGTGCAGTTTTGGTCTCCTAATTTGAGGCAAGGACATTCTTGCTATTGAGGGAGTGCAGCGTTAGGTTCACCCAGGTTAATTCCCGGGATGGCGGGACTGACATATGATGAAAGCATGGGTCGACTTGGCTTGTATTTCCTGGAATTTAGAAGGATGAGAGAGGATTTGGACACGCTAGAGGCAGGAAACATGTTCCCGATGTTGGGGGAGTCCAGCACCAGGGGCCACAGTTTAAGAATAAGGGGCAAGCCATTTAGAACGGAGACGAGGAAACACTTTTTCACACAGAGAGTGGTGAGTCTGTGGAATTCTCTGCCTCAGAGGGCGCAGTGGAGGGGAAGAAGGGGGTGAGGGGGGGGACCGGTTCTGTGGATACTTTAGAGAGAGAATAGATAGGCTCGTAAAAATAGCAGAGTCAGGGGATATGGGGAGAAAGGCAGGAAAGGAACTGGGGTACTGATTGTGGATTGATATTCCCATGATTCACCATTGATATGGCGGGTTGCTGGCTCGAAGGGCCGAATGGCCATCTCCTGCACCTTATTGTCTGTTGTCTATTGTATAATCTGCCTTCCCTGTTCTTGCCACCAAGTGGATAAACCCTCACATTTATCCACTATTGTTACTGCAAACTGCCCACTCAACCCACACTGTCCAAAGTCACCCTGCAGCCTCATAGCATCCTCCTCGCAGCTCACACTGCCACCCAGCTTTGTGTCATCCACATTGTTGTAATTTTTATATACTTGTATATCATAGTATGGATCTTGTACATGAAGGTCAACTGAGTGGGTTGCAAACTCAACGCTAGCATTTGTTTCAAGACGGCCTTTATAACGAGAGGAGTTGAGTATAGGAGCAAAGAGGTCCTTCTGCAAGTTGTACAGGGCCTTAGTGAGACCACCCTACTGGAGTATTGTGTGCAGTTTTGGTCCCCCTCATTTGAGGAAGGGACATTCTTTGCTAATGAGGGAGTGCAGCGATAGGTTTCACAAGGTTAATTCCCGGGATGGCGGGACTTGTCATATGCTGATGAGAATGGAGCGGCTGGGCTTGTACACTCTGGAGTTTAGAAGGTATGAGAGGGAATCTTTATTGTAACCTGTAAGATTATTATAGGAGATTGGAACGCTAGAGGCAGGAAACAAGTTCCGATGTTGGGGGGGAGTCCAGAACCAGGGGCCACAGTTAAGAATAAGGGAAGTCAGCCATTTAGATCGAAGACTTTTTCACACAGAGAGTTGTGAGTTGGTGGGATTCTCTGCCTCAGTGGGCAGGTGGAGGCCGGTTCTCTGGATACTTTCAAAAGAGAGAGCCCGATAGTGGAGTCAGGGGATATGGGGAGAAGGCAGGAACGGACGTTAGGGGGGGTACTGATTGGGGATGAATCAGCAAATGGTTTCACATTGAATGGCGGCGCTGGCTCGATAGGGCGAATGGCCTCCTCCTGCACAATGTTGTCTTATTGTTAGGATTTATACCATCCCTTTTTTAAATCCCTCCTAAATTTTTCAATCTCCGTCTCGTCCGTCTAGGATATCATTGATAATAACCTCCAAAGTTCCAGTGTTTAATTAGTGATCAATTTTATATTTCTGGCAAATCCCTTCGGATGTGGATATAGAGGACGTTTCCACTCGTGGCAGAGTCTTGGACTAGAGGTCACAGCCTCAGAATTACAGGACGTTCCTTCAGGAAGGAGATGAGGAGGAATTTCTTTAGTCAGAGGGTGGGTGAATCTGTGGGAGAGGATTCATTGCCACAGACGGCTGCGGAGGCCAAGTCAGTGGATATGTATAAGGCAGAGATAGATAGATTCTTGATTAGGTCTTAGTCGCGCGTAGGTGTCAGGGGTTTCATTCACGCGATTAATTTATTGTCTAAACATCCATTTTTGTCAATTTTAGGGATTTACAGATTCATTAGTTTAAAAGCAAAATGGCTTTTAGTTGTGAAGGCGAGAGGGAGCAGATGGAAGGGACTAGAGTGGGGTGTAATGGGATGTACGAGATGAGGGGGGGGTGTAGGAGATGGGGGACGAGAGGGGGGGAGAGGGTAGAGGGAGTAGAGGGGGAGAGACGAGGGGAGAGACGGGTGAGGGGGAGGCGGAGGGGGGTAGAGAGTGGAGGTGAGAGGGAGTAGAAGGGGGAGAGAGAGGGGTGGGAGGGAGGGGAGTACACGGAGGGGGTGAGAGAGTGGGGGAGAGGTGAGAAAGGGGGTGAGAGGGGGTAGAGAGGGTGTAGGAGAGGGAGAGAGATGGTGGTAGAGAGGGGGTAGAAGAGGAGTGGTGGGGATGGAGGAAGACGAGAAAAGGGCGGTAGAGAGGGGGGGAGAGAGGGGTAGAGAGGGGAGAGATGGTGTAGGGAGGGAGAGGAGGTAGAGAGGGGGTAGAGAGGGGGAGTTAGAGAGGGGGTGAGAGGAGGGGTAGAGAGGGGGGTAGAGAGGGGATAGAGAAGGGGATAGAGGAGGGAGGGGGGAGAGAGGGTAGAGAGGAGTAGGGGAGGAGAGAGAGGGGGGTTAGGAGAGGGGGTAGAGAGGGGGGAGGGGGTAGAGAGAGGGGGGTTAAGGAGGGGTAGAGGAGGGGGGGAGAGAGGGGTAGAGAGTGGGGTTGAGGGGGTAGAGGGGGTGAGAGGGGGGGTAGAGATGTGGCGTTTAGGAGAGGGGGGGTGAGAGGGGTAGGGGGGGGTAGAGGGGGGTAGGGAGGGTTTTAGAGAGGGGTAGAGAGGGGGGTAGAGGGGGGAGGGGGTAGAGGGGGGTAGAGAGGGGGGTAGAAGAGCAGGGGTAAGAGAGGGTGTAAGGGTGAGAGGGGTGTAGAGAGGGGGTAGACGAGGGGCGGGGATAGAGAGGGGGTAGGGGTAGAGAGGGGGTAGAGAGGAGAGGGGAGGAGAGGGGTGGAGGGGGTAGGAGAGAGGGGGGTAGACTCATCTAGAGGGGGGTAGTGGAGGGGGGTAGGAGGGGGGTAGTGGGGGGGAGAGGGGTTTAGGGGGGGAGAGGGGTAGAGGGGGGGGTGGTAGAGAAGGGGGTAGAGAGGGATGGGAGAGAGCGGTGAGGAGTTAGGAGAGGGGGGAGTAGAGAGGGGGTCGGGGTAGAGAGGGGGTAGAGAGAGGGGGTTGAGAGGGGGATGAGAGAGGGGGGGTTAGAGAGGGGTGGTAGAGAGGGGGGTAGAGAGGGGGGTAGAGAGGGGGGAGGGTGGAGCGAGGGGTAGAGGGGGGTAGAGAGGGGTAGGTGGGTAGAGGGGGGTTAGAGGGGGGTAGAGAGGGGGGGTAGAGAGAGGGGATGGGGGAGAGAGGGGTTTGAGAGGGGGGTATAGAGGGGGATGGAGAGAGGCGAAGTTAGAGGGGTAGAGGGGGGGTAGAGTGGGGAGAGAGGGGGTAGAGGGGTGATCGTTGTGGGGGGTAGAGAGGGGGGGTAGGGGGGGTAGAGAGGGGGGGTAGAGAGGGGGGTTTAGAGAGGGGGGGGTAGAGAGGGGGGTAGAGAGGGGGGTTAAGACGGGTGTAGAGAGGGGGGTAGAGACGGGGGTTTTAGATGAAAGGGGTTTAGGAGAGAGGGGGTGGAGAGGGAGTAGGAGAGGGCTGGTAGAGAGGGGAGACGAGGGGGTGGAGAGGGGTGGGTAGAGGGAGAGGGGTAGTGAGGGGAGGAGGGGGGAGAGGGGGGTAGAGATGGGGTTTTAGGTAGAGGGAGGTAGAGAGACGGGGGGTAGAGTGTAGAGAGGGGGTAGACTAGAGGGGGGTTGATGCGGGGGTAGAGAGGGGGTAGAGAGGCGGGGTGAGAGAGGGGGTAGAGAGAGGGGTAGAGAGGGGGGGTAGAGTAGGGGGTAGAGGGGTTATAATAGAGAGGGAGGTAGAGAAGGGAGAGGCTAAGAGAGGGGGGGTAGAGAGGGGGTAGAGGGGAGGTAGATGAGCGGGGGTAAGAGGTTGTAGAGAGGGAGAGAGGGAAGAGAGCGGGGGGGATTTTTAGTGGGGAGGGACGTAGGGGGTAGAGAGGGGTAGGAGAGAGGGTAGAGATGGTTGTAGGGGGTAGAGAGGGGGTAGGGGGGGTTGGGAGAGGTGGGTAGAGGGGGGTAGAGAGTAAATAAGTTAGATATGGGGGGGGGGTAGAGAGGGGGTAGAGATAGGCTGGGGGCTGAGAGAGTCGGGTTAGGAGGGGGGTTTTAGAGAGGGGGTAGACGAAGGGGAGGTAGGGGGGTGGGTAGACGAGGGGGAAGAGAAGGGGGGGCGAGGAAGGGGGGTAGAGAGGGGTGGCAGAGAGGGGGTAGAGATGGGGGGTAGAGAGGGGGTGTTAGAGCGGGGGGGAGGGGGGTATTGAGGGGAGAGAGGGGGTAGAGGAGGGAGTGATGGTGTAGAGAAGGGGTAGAGAGGGGGTAGAGAGGGGGAGGTATGAGAGAGGGGGGAGATAGGGGGGTAGAGAGGGGGGAGAGTGCAGGGGGGGAGAGAGGGGGGGAGAGGAGGGGAGTGGAGGAGAGGGGGTAGAGAAGGGGGTTAGAGAGAGGGGGTAAAGGAGGGTAGAAAGTGGGGTTAGAATAGAGATGTGGTGTGAGAGGAGGGGGTAGAGAGGGGGGAGTAGAGATGGGAGATGGTTGGTAGTTTAGAGAACGGGTTTGTTTAAGATGAGGGGGGTAGAGAGAGGAAGAGATGGTGTAGAGATACGGGTAGAGAAAAATAGGGGGGAGGAGGAGGGTAGAGAGGGGGGTATAGTGTTTAGAGGGGGGGTTGGGAGAGGGGGTTAGAGAGAGGTCTTGTTAGAGAGGGGGGGAGAGAGGGGGTGGGTTAGAGAATATTGGGGGTTGAGAGGGGGGCAGAGAGGGGGGTTAGAGAGGGGGGGTAGAGAGGGTGGGAGTGAGAGGGTGGTAGGGGGGGGTGGTATACGAGAGGGGGAGAGGAGAGAAGAGAGGGGGGGAGAGAGGGGTGTAAGGGGGGCAGACAGAGTGAGGGGGGACGCATCCCACCGACTCTCCCTAAGTTCGCTTCTGTTGTTCGCAGATAGACACAGAACGCTGGGAGTAACTCAGCGGGAACAGGCAGCATCTCCGGAGAGAAGGGATGGGTGACGTTTCGGAGTCGACACCCTTACTTCACACTGAGAGTCAGTAGTGTTAAGGAGGGATCCGACCGGAAACGTCGCTCCTTCCCTACTCTCCGGAGATGCTGCCCTGTCCCGCTGGAGTTACTCCAGCGTAGATATATGAATCTGTGTCTAATTTTTGGTTACAATGGGTCAATAGTTCATTGGCCTTTTATTGTCACGTGCACCGTTAGAGAGTACAGTGATATTTCATTTACCAGGCTTGTCACACCAGAAAAAGAGACACACAACTCTATCAAACTTAACATAAAATCCACCACAGCACACTGTGATTGAAGGCATTAAAGGCTTGGACAAACCCCCAGGGCCTGAAGATGGTCTGCTATGCATCCCAGGGTACTTAAGGAAGTATGGCTCTAGAAATTGTGGACGCATTGGTGATCATTTTCCAATGTTCTATAGACTCAGGATCAGTTCCTGTGGATTGGAGGGTAGCTAATGTTATCCCACTTTTTGAGAAAGGCAGGAGAGAGAAAACAAGGGAAATTATAGACCTGTTAGCCTGACAATCGGTGGTGGGGAGCGCATGTGCTGGAGTCAATTATTAAAAGATGAGATAGCCGCACATTTGGATAGCAGTAACAGGATCGGTCCAGAGTCAGCATGGATTTTACGAAGGGGAAATCATGCTTGACTAATCTTCCGGAATTTTTTGAAGATGTAACTAGGAAAATGGACAAGGGAAGAGCCAGTGGATGTTAGTGTATCCCTGGACTTTCAGAAATGCATTTGATAAAGGTCCCACATAGGAGATTAGTGGCGAAATTAGGGCTTTGGATATTGGGGGTTCTAGAGTGCTGACATGGATAGAGAAGTGGTTGGCAAACAGGAAGTTACAAAGAGTAGGGATTAACAGGTCCCTTTCAGAATGGCAGGCAGAGTGACTAGTGGGGTAATAAGTACCGCGAAGGCTCGGTGCTGGGACCGCAGCTATTTACAATATACATCAATGATTTGGATATTGAAGGGATTCAAAGTAACATTAGCAAATTTGCAGGCTGACACAAAGCTGGGTGTTGACTGTGTGAAACTGTGAGGGGGAGGATGCTATGAGAAATGCAGAGTGACTTGGACAGGTTGGGGGAGTGCTGGGCAGATGCATGGCAGATGCAAGTTTAATGTGGATAAATGTGAGGTTATCCACTTTGGTAGCAAAAAAAACAGAAGGCAGATTACTATCTAAATATCGTTGGGGAAAAGGGAAGTACCAACGGGATCTGGGTTGGTCCTTGTTCATCAGTCTATGAAAGTAAGCATGCAGGTACAGGCAGGCAGTGAAAATGATAAGCGAAATGAATGTATGTTGGCCTTAATAACAGGAGGAATCGGAGTGTGGGAGCAAAGAGGTCCTTCTGGCACTTGTACAGAGCCCTATCCTAGTGAGACCACCACCACATGGAGTATTGTGTGCAGTTTTCTGGTCCCCTAATTTGAGGATAAGGACATTCTTGCTATTGAGGGAGTTGTTGCAGCGTAGGTTCACCAGGTTAATATACAAGAAGGGAACGCTAGAAACAAAAAATGACAGCTTTGTTGCAGGAAGGAACTACAGATGCTTCGTTTAAACCGAAAGACAGACACCTAGAGCGGGGCAGGCAGGCAGCATCTGTGGAGAGAAGGAACAGGCGATGTTTCAGGTCGAGATCCTCCTTCAGACTGAGAGTCAGTGAAGAGAGGGAGAGAGACAGACAGACAGACAGGCAGACAGAAAGACAGGGGACAGGCAGGACAGACAGGCAGACAAGACAGGACAGACAGGACAGGCAGACAGACAGGCAGACAGGACAGGCAGCCAGGCGACAGGAAGACAGAAGGCAGGCAGAACAGGACAGGCAGACGACAGGCAGACAGACAGACGACAGGGCAGACAGACAGGCAGAAGGCAGGCAGACAGACAGACAGCAGACAGGCAGACAGGCACAGGCAGACAGGGCAGGGAACAGACAGACAGACAGACAGACAGACAGACAGACAGACAGGCAGACAGACAGAACAGACAGACAGACAGGCAGACAGACAGACAGGACAGACAGACAGGGCAGACAGACAGGCGACAGACGACAGGCAGACAGACAGACACAGCAGGACAGGTACAGAAGACAGGCAGACAGACAGGCAGACAGACCAGACAGATAGACAGACAGACAGACACGACAGGCACAGACAGACAGACAGGCAGATCAGACACAGACAGACAGACAGCAGACAGACAGCAGACCTGAGGACAGACTGGATAGACAGGCAGACAGACAGACAGGCAGACGACAGACAGACAGACAGGCAGACAGACAGTAGGCACAGGACAGACAGACAGGCAGACAGACAGGCACAGACAGTCAGGAAGATAGACAGACAGACAGGACGCAGTCAGACAGACAGGACAGATAGACAGACAGACAAGACAGACAGACAGGGACAGACGATATGGCAGACAGACTAGGCATGACAGACTGACAGGACGGACAGATCAGATAGTCAGACAGACTCAGACAGATGACAGACAGGAAGACAGGACAGACAGACAGATAGACAGACAGACAGACATGGGGAGACAGACACAGACAGACAGACAGCACAGACGACAGACAGACAGACAGACAGGGACAGGCAGACAGGACAGACAGAGACAGACAGACAGACAGACAGACAGGCAGACAGACAGACAGGCAGACAGACAGAATGATAGACCGACAGACAGACAAGACAGGACAGGCAGACTGAAGATAGGACAGACAGACAGACTGACCTGACAGACAGGGGGACAGGGCACAGACAGACAGAAAGACAGGACAGACAGACAGACAGACAGGCAGATAGACAGACAGATAGACAGACAGACAGACAGACAGACGTAGACAGACAGGACAGACAGACAGACAGGACACGTGGTAAAAGGTAAGGGTATGTGTGGCCGGGAAATGTATAAATCGACCCTGTTCCAGGACAATTCTCAAACAGTCACACAAGAATGAACTCGGGAAAACTACAAGGCGTTTGCCGGCGGCGCAGGATAGGCGGTGAGGGTGCTTGGCGTGGAGCGCTGGGGGCGGCACGGGTGGGTCCCAGATTCGGGGGTGAAAGATTGTGGGCTTCTTGTTTAGAGGATATTTGCGCTGCTGGAGTCCTGTCCACACTCCTGTATTGAAAGGCTCCAGCTGATAGTCCGGATGATCCGCCTGGCTTTGTAGCAGATTTCGTTGATGATATTTCAGGAGCTCTATGACACGAGGCGTATGTTTTTAAACCTACGCTTCTGGATTGTGTATGCGAGTGTCGTGAGTGTGTGTGGCCTAGAGTGTGTGTGTGTGTGTTGTGAGAGTGTGCGGAGAGAAAGAGTGTGAGTGGTGTGTGAGGGGGGGGGGGGTGAGGTGAGAGAGTTGTATGTGTGTGTGAGAGTGCGTGTGGCAGAGTGTGTGTGTGTGAGAGAGATGAGAGTGTGGTGTGTGAGAGAGAGAGAGTGTGTGTGGAGTGCGTGTGGCAGAGTGTGTGTGGCAGAGAGAATGCGACGTGTGTGTGGGTGGGTGGGGGGAGTGGAGGAGTGTGAGATGAGGCGGTGACGGTTGATGTGTAAGTGTGATGAGTGTAGAGTTGGGGGGCTGCCTCTTAGAGTCGGAATAGCTAAACCGGAGAGTAGGAGATGCGACAACTATGTTCCTTAACTGGGAGGAGCCCCACAGAGACGGGGATAACGAGAGATCAGTGTGGGTATAACTTGAAAATAGAGAAATCCAAAATAACAGAAGTGTGTGAGAACGTGAGGTGTGTGAGAGTGTGTGTGCAAGAGAGGGGAGAGAGAGGAGTGTGTGTGTGTGTGAGTGAGTGTGTGACGAGTGTGTGTGCAAGAGAGGCGCAGGGAAGAGAGTGTGTGCGAGCGAGAAATTTGTGTGTGTGTGAGTGAGAGAGTGTCCGTGTGTGTCAGTGAGATGGTGTGAAAGGGAGACGCAGAGAGAGGGACAGAGAGACAGTGAGAGTGCAGGAGACGGAGACAGAGACAGAGAGAGGCGGAAGGAGAAAAGGAGAGCGAGTTGTGTGTGACATTAGCCCGGCCAGTGCAGCGTCTGCACCAAAACAACCAAAAGCCAATTACAAACGATTGTTTCAATAAAAGGAAACTGCAGAGATGCTGGTTTTATAACAAAGGTCGACACAAGAGTGCTGGAGTAACAGCGGGTCGGGCAGCGTTGTGGGAGAGCGTGGATACCTGGTGACGGTTACGGAGTCGGCGGACCCTTCTTATCAGTAACAAATTTAACTTTTTATTTATGTTTAATATTTGCTATTATTAAAATCTAACACGAGCGAAAGGCTGTGGAGGACCGTCAGTGGAACTTTTGTAAAAGCACAGACAGGTTTCCTGATTAGTGCGGGTGTCAGGGGTCGTGGGGAGAATGGGGTTGGGACGGAGAGATAGATCAGCCGTAATAATAGGCAATAGGTGCAGGAGGAGGCCATTCGGCCCTTCGAGCCAGCACCGCCATTCACTGTGATCGTGTGCTGATCATCCCCAACTCTCAGTGCCCCGTTCCATGCCACCATTCTCCCCATATCCCCTGACTCCGCTTATCTTTAAAGAACCTATCTAGCTCTCTCTTGAAAGGCTCCAGAGACCGGCCTCCACCGACCCTCTGAGGCAGAGAATTCCACAGACTCGCATCTCTCTGTGAGAAAAAGTGTTTCCTCAGTCTCCGTTCTAAATGGCTTACCCTTTATTCTTTAAACTGGATAGGTGCTTTTAAAATATCACTGACGGTCTCCACAGCCTTTTCGTGTTGAGTGATTTTAATAATAGCAAATATTAAACAATAAATAGCAGGTGTGAAGAGGGGTCCCACGACGCGAAAACGTCACCTATCCACGCTCTCCACAGACGCTGCCGGACCCGCTGTTACTCCAGCACTCTGTGTCGACCTTTGTTATAAAACCAGCATCTGCAGTTCCTTTTTTTATTGAAACAATCGGTTGTATTGGCTCTGTTGTTTTGGTGCAGACGCTGCAACCTGGCCGGGCTAATGTCACACACAATCTCTCGCTTCTCTCTCTCCGCCTCTCTCTGACTCTCTGTCTCTCTCTCACCGTCTCTCTCTCTCTCTGTACTCTCCGTTTCATCTCCCCCTCTCTCGTCGCTCCGTCTCCCTCTCACCCCCACAATCTCTCTGCCAAATAGACACACCTCTCTCTCGCATAACACTCACCATTTATCGCTCACTAACGTCACTCTCTCTCTCTCTCTCTTGCCACACCACTCTTTTCATACACTCTCTCACATACTCTACTCGCACAACACTCTCTCGCACCACATCTCGCACATCTCACACACACTCTCTCTCAGCGTCACACTCTCTTGCCACACACACACTTCTAGACACTCTCACACTCTCACAATCACACACACACTCTCCTCTCTTCACACACTCTCTTCACACACCACTCCTCGCACACTCTGACACACACACACAATCTATCCTCAAACTCACTCTCTCTCACACACACACACTCGCACACTCTCACACACACCCACACTCTCTCTCACACCACACACTCTCTCTCACACACACTCTCTGTCACACACACACACTCGCACATCTCTCACACACACCCCTACACTCTCTCACAAACAAACTCTCTTCACACACTGCTCCTCACACTAATCACACTGCACACTCTCACACACACCCACCACACTACTCTTCCTCACACACCACACTCTTCTCTCACACACACACAGTCTCATACACTTCCGAGCACAGAGTTTTTATAAAAGGGCGCCTCTCGTATCATTAGAGTCAACTGAAATCTACTCAAAAAACCAGGCGGTGAACAAACTAACGAGTCATCCGATCCAGAACCGTTTAGAATCTCCCCCTACATGTTTCATTGAGATTTTCTCCTCTCATCCCTTTCTAAACTCCAGAGTGTACATGTCTCCAGCCAGACTCCAGTTCACCTACTGGACTTATGACCAGTCCCGCTACATCCCGGGAATAGAACCTTTGTAAAACCTACTGCTGCTCTCCCCTCAATAGCAAGATGGTCTCTTCCTCAAATTTAGGGGGTCCAAAACTGGCGCACAATGACTCCAGGTGTGGTCTCACTTGCGGCCGCTGTACTAATTGCAGAAGGACCTCTTTGCTCCTATATTCGATTCCTCCCCCTCTTGTCTTATGAAGGCCAAACATGCCTTTAGCTTTCTGTCGGTGGGGGAGTAGAATTGATGATCCGAAAGACTGGTCTAATTCTGCTCCTAGTGAAATTTAACGATCTTATGACAATGAGGAAGTTACATGGCATAACAATAGACATAGTGTTGCAGGAAGGGAGGCCATTCGGCCCTTCGAGCCAGGCACCGCCATTTCACTGT
The DNA here is from genome assembly GCA_035221665.1 of Okamejei kenojei. Taxonomy (NCBI): domain Eukaryota; kingdom Metazoa; phylum Chordata; class Chondrichthyes; order Rajiformes; family Rajidae; genus Okamejei; species Okamejei kenojei. Next base: position 189,219,639 of record CM069131.1, read on the forward strand.
GATCATGGCTGATCATCCCCCAATCAGGATGGAAACGAGAGGACATCGAAGCATTGGTGTCGCCAAGAATGAATACCATCATTATTTTTACACGTTAAACGTGTGGACAAGTCTGAGGAAATGCCATAGAAACCTCCCTTCCTCTGAACTCATATCATACTGCATCATCAAGGACAGTCTCACGCCGGCCTCTCCCTCCATAGACCCCTCTCCCATCGGGCAGAGGTACAGTAGTGTGAAAACGCACTCACCTACAAGATTCAGGGACAGTTTTTCCCGGATGATATCAGGCAACTGAACCATCTTCCTACCACAACCAGGAGAGCGGTGTGAAAACTACTATCTACCTCATCTACCTCTCCTCAGGACCAACTTCGAATAGCGGACTTTGCCGGCTTTACTCCTGGCACTAACGTTATTCCCAGATATCAAAGATAAAAAGCTTGGAGTATCTCAGCGGGTCAGGCAGCATCTTCCGTGGAGAGAAGGATGATCCTGGTAATTCTCGTCCCTGTGATGGCCTCGATTTGTGTATTCATGATGTAGTTTTAAGGATACTACAGTTTAAGGATAAAGGGGGAAGCGAAAATTTTTAGGGCGGATGATGAAAAACATTATCTCTCACACAGTGAGTGGTGGTGAATCTGTGGAATTCTCTCTGCAACAGAAGGTAGTTGTGGCAGCTTCGTTACGGCCATATTTAAGAGGGGTTAGATTGTGGCCCTTGTGGCTCTGAAGGGATCAGGGGGTATGGGAGGAGAAGGCAGGTTAACAGGATACTGAGTTGGATGATATCTTGACCATGATCTATTGAAAAATGGCGGTGCTGGCTCGACATGGCCGAGTGTGGCCTCTCCTGCCCCTAATTGTCGATCGTTTCTATTGTTTCTAAGTTTGAGTCTATCCGCTGACTGGATAGCATGAAGAGGGTTTTCACTGTACCCTCGGTATACATGTGGCAGTCGAACTGAGCTTGAAATAACATGCAATCCACTATTTCCATATTTGTTGCCATTCGCGATTTTCGTTGGTTGTGGGGGTTTGGGAGGGGGTAGTGGGGGGGGGGGGCCGGGGGACGGCGAAGGCGAGGATATTTTTTGATATAAAAGGGGGTAACCTTTGTGTAGAAGCTTTCTCAAAGCAGTTGAATGCCGAGCGGAGATAGGAGAGCGATGGCTGACCAAATGTTTGAAACCCTCTCTCCCCAGTCTCCTGAGTTCTCAGTTTGGATTCACCCACTCGCATTTTATATTCCAGTGCGTCGTGACATGTGTCGGTTAGTTGTGTCTGAAATCGGTGGTTATATCTTAAAGAAATAAACCATAGGCTGGAGATTATCTTCCCCCCGCGTGTGTCACAAAATCCTCCTCTGGCTCTTTATAAAATTCCCCCTCCAACACCTCTCTCTCTGGACACCTCTCCGAGATCAGACCTGCACTGTGATTTCACGATGCCACACACCGTTACGGCAACTTAAAACTTAGTATTAATTTTTAGTGGGGATTATGACAAAAGGGATGGAGATCTTTTGTTTTAGGGGTAGGTGGGTGCGATTAACTCGCCATCTCAATAAAACCGGCGAGGGGAAGAAGAGGAAAATAAATTTTAAGAAAAGAAAGATATCAATATACAAAACGAAGAGATTTAATCTTTCTTCCCAAAGCAATAATCCAAATTCACATTTTTTCCTGCCTCTTGGAAAAGAAACACAGAGCGAATTTCGCAAGAGGAATTATAAAATAGCAATAATTCTGAGTATGGTTCCATATCTTTTGTAAATCAAGTAGTTTAAATCTGCTCTCATGAAGATCGCTTAAATTACAATTATTAAATTCTACTAAATGTATGAAATTCCCTGGTGTCATTACAAGCAGCTCGTTTTGTTATGTTGTTAAATTTGTCCCCGCCATTCGCTTGTGCTAAATTATCCCCCTCGTTGAAAATCTGATTTCGCGTTAGTTTATTTTCCCCTCACCTGGCACATGTTATTTGTTTTGGTTGGCAGTCTCTCCACTTGGCTGTAAATAAACGAATTTAGTTGACGATAAAATCTGGAATTTTAAAACAAATGTCCACGACTTAACGGCAAAGGGAAAGCGAGAAAAAGAATAATAATATTGGCTCCTCGTTTTTATTGAAAGTTAGACTCGGTGGGGAAGGGAGACGAATATTGTTTTGTGTCGGGAAGAGAACTGCAGTCAGTCGCTGGTTTAAAGTGATTTTTCTTAAAAAAATCGGACATTTGTTGGCTTGTGGAAAAAGGCAAGAGTCTTCGGACGAAAAGTGGAAATACATATTTTCTTCTTTTGAATGCAAACAGAGGAGAGAGACGAAAATAAAACATTTTCTGGAAGTAACGTGGATTGGAGAATAGATATTTGTCAAAGAGATTTCTTTAAAATTATCATCCTCAGGACAGTGAAAAATTTGCAGTCTTTGTTGTACTTTTATTTCAAATTCCCAAAGGCAGATTTAAATTCGGGACAGATTTCTCTTCTTCCCAAACTGGTGGTGAATTGTTTTAATGTAATATCTCCTAAAACTTTTGCACCTAATTAGTACACACACGCACGCTACAACTTACTAATACCAACACACTGTTGTTAGAATTGACCCCGGGCCGTTTTATTAGCTACGCGTTTTATAATAACAAATTCTCCCGTTATTATTTAATATCTCTCACTACAGGAGTAAATATTTTGCTACGGATATGTGTTTGGGATGTTCTTTATAAAACATTCACAGCGAGGACAGGTGGAGGCGCGAAAACACCCCCCCAAAATGACATTCGCCTCCCGAGCGAGACCCATGAACTCTCGATTAAAAAGATTAAAATAAAAAAAAACACTAATGCATTTAGAAAAACAAAATTGGACAAATAGTTCAGACAATAAACAGCTCACATTTTTTTTTTAGAACTGAAAAGGCGAGAGATTACGAGCCGGCCAGTAATATAACGGCACAGTTTTTTCCCCCCTTATTGAGTCGCTTTGTAACTATGATCTGCGATTTCGCCAACGCAGAGACGAATTCTTATTTTCGCATCAAATTTAAATGATGTGAATGACGATGTGAAGAACAAACCAACACAAAAAAAAACGCCCAGCCCAACGATGGGACCAGATGGAGGGGAATTGAATTTGAAAAAATAGGTGCAGGGGTAGTTGGCCCATTCGGCCACTTTCGAGCCGAGGAGGCTCGTCATTCAATGTGATCACGGTATAAGTCCATCATTTTTAGATCAATCTCTCCTCCTAGAGCTGATCATCCACAATCTGATTCCCGTCTTCTCCCCATTTCCCTTGATTCCGTTAATTAGCCCCAATAAAATTATCTAACTCCTCCCTTGAAATAACCAGAGTGAAAATGGCCTCCACTGCCCACTGTATCGGAGGAATTCAAGATTCACAAACCCTCTGGGTTAGTGATTGAAAATTTCTGTTTTATCCTCAATCTCAGTCCTAAATGGCAAGAACCCCTTAATTTCTTAAACTGCGTGTGACCCCTGGTTCTGGACTAAACCAAACAACATCTGAAACATGTTTTTTTTTTCCCTGCATATAGTCTAGCCTGTCCAGAAGTGTATATTGTTTCTATTAAGATCCCCTCTAATCCTTCTAAAATCCCAGGAATGTTTATAAATAACTGTAAGAGCGCCAGCAAGTCTGTGAATCGCCCCACGTTTAAAGAGTTCAGAAATCGCACTGGAATAGAATGTCGAAGACCTGCAAGAAGAAAATTTAAAGTGACTTCACATAGAAATATATATTGTTTCAACGGACTAACCGAAGACCCCTGGACTTTCAGCTGTGAGTTTCAGCTGGAAGCGAGAGGGTGGCGGAGAAATCTGAATAGGAGGGGGGGCAGGTGGGATGTGGGGGGTTATTTTCTCGTGTACTTTTTTTTTAGTATAGGAAAATTGCAATGCTATTTAAAATTAAAACAAAATAAATTGCTAAAAAGTTAAACCTAATGCACCTGGACAATTGGCTGGGGAATACCTCCAACCTCCACACCCTCCTTCACCCCCCACCATTTCTCACGGCCGCCCTAGTTTCGGGGGGAGGAGTTAAAATATATATCACGGGAATACTGGAATATCGTTGCTACCAAAGACTTAATAATGTCAAAGGCATTTCTCACTCAGCGGCAAAGCACCAAGATGCGTGGCTTACTCAAATGCCAATGTCTAATTTTAAATTAAATCTTATTTTGTAATCCCCAGTTGATCCAGATTCTGCTTTTCTAATCTTATTTTGCCACCCCCCCCCCCCCTCAACCCACCAACATACCATTGCATAATCTTTTTTCACCTTTAATTGTTCATTGTGAAATATTATCTTTTGTTGGGTAAATTTTCATCTTTTTTTTACTTTTGTGTTGCTCGCAGATATAATTGGATAAAAAT
>CM069131.1:189224546-189356949 GCA_035221665.1 Okamejei kenojei
ACCCACTGACTGGCCTCCACACCCTCTGTGGCAAAGAATACCACTATTCACCACCCTCTGACGAAAGAAATCCCTCCTCATCTACCTGAAGGAATCTCCTTAATTCTGAGGGCAGTGGCCCTCTGGTCCGGGACCTCTCCACCAGGGAAAACACCTCTCCTCATCCACTCTATCCGGGCCTTCTACTGTGTTTGGCGTTGTTGACGTTTCGTGGGTTAGTTCCAGTTCAGTTGGGGTCGTTGAATGTGCGCAGAGGTTTGATGTAAGTGGTTGAGATTCTACAGTTCGACTGCAGTTCATATTTTGAAACAGCTTGTTGCCTTTGGTTTAGCTGGTTGCAGTTGTATACGGTGGAGCTTAATGTTCCCTGAGTCAGTATCAAGTCACATTTCTAAATGGATTTACCCCTTATTCATAAACTGTGGCCACTGGTGCTTGGACTCCCCCAACATCGGGAACATGTTACCCATCTCTAAGTGTGTCCCCAAACCCTTAATAATCGCATAAGTTTCAATGAGATCCCCCATCTCGTCCTTCTAAACACCAGAGTGTACAAGCGCCAGTCGCTCCCATTCTCTCAGCATAAGTTCAGTCTACGCCATCCCGGGAATTTAACCTTGTAAACCTACGCTGCACTCCCCTCAATTGCATGAATGTCCGTTCCTCAAAGTAGGGACCAAAACTCACACATACTCCAGGTGTGAAATGCATAAGTGGTTGGTTTTGTACACCGCTGCCCAGTGAATGATCACAGAGCGATATAGCATGGAAACAGGCCCTCGGGCCCAACCTGCTCTCATGCTGACTGATATATAATAGACTAGAATAGTATACAATGTTGTCACGAGGCAAACAAGTCACAGTGAAATACTTTGCTTGAAAACTACCCTAGTTATGCGAATAGTCGGCACATAAAGGGCACAGACCGTTACAAAGTCCCCTCCCACCCCAGGCCCATTACCCCCTTGTTCTCCCCCCTTCCCCACACCACCCCCGTCCCTCATGGAAGGTCCCCATCGCCGTCCCACGACATTGTTCTTCCCCTGGCAGCGGCATCCTCATTCCGCGTGGTCCGGCCTCATTCACCCGCCGGCCGACCCGAATCATTGACCGCCGCCCGACCTCTCCACAGCCGCCCCCGGGTCCTTCCGGCCGTCTCCCCGGCCCCTGCCTCAGGCCGCGGTCTGCGCTGGTCCCGGGGTCCTAACTCAGAACTTTGTCCCTTACACTACGTCCCACCTGCCTGCGATTGGGCCCGAATCCCCTAACCTGTCCTATCCAATGTAACCTGACTAACAGTTTCTTAAATGTTTGGATATCCCAGCCTCAACTACCTCCTCCGCAGCTCGTTTCCATACACCCCCCCACCCTCTGTGTGCAAAAACTCCCCCTCAGGCTCCCAAGGTGCTTTTTGAAGACGTGATGGTTGCTAAGTTCAATAATGTAGGAGCAATATTAGGCCATTCGCCCATCAAGTCTACTCCGCCATTCAATCATGCTGAGCTATCTCTACCTCCCAACCCCATCTCCTCCATTCTTCCCCCGTCTCTCACACTCCACACTCATCAAGCACCTATCCAACTCTGCGTTAGAAATACCACTGACTTTGGCCTCCACAAGCCTTCTGTGGCAACGAATCCCAACCGTATTCAACCACCCTCTGACTAAAGAAACTCCCCCTCCTCTCCTTCCAAGAAAAGGAACGCCCTTTTAATACGGAGGCTGGTCCAGCCTCTCTCCACCAGTGGAAACACGTGACAGAATCACCATCTCGCTGACTATATGTCTTTTTTTTTTTTCCGCTACTGAAAAAAAGCTTTCCCAAAAAAAAAAGCACGCAACCAAAAAGCTTTTTCACTGTACCCTCTCGGTAGAACGATGCAATAACTGGCGAGATCGGCGTTCCCACCCCTGGCCCGAGGCTTGTTGACAGGAGCTGAGGCTTGAGCCGCATATCCCCTGCTTCTTCTCCCTGTGTCCACTGTACCTCAGATGGTGGGTTTCACTGAGAAAGGTGACTGCATCTGACAAATAGCAGCAGCACTTCCAAAACAAGATGCACGTCACCCTGGCACAACTACCCCCCCCCCCCCCCCCCCCCCCACCCCCTCCTCACATGAAGAGTGTATCGTGGGCAGTTCGTTTACCGTCAACAGCAGTGAGATGCATTGCCGCTGTGCAGGCCCATAAACACAGCCCCAACTCTGCCACCTAGAGAACCAGCCCTCCGCCTCCCTCTGAGGGCAAGAGAAGCCACAGGCGGAAATGAGGAGAAGCTTATTTTTCACCCAGAGAGCTGCGGGGAGTCTTGTGGAATTCTCTGCCTCAGAGGGCGCTGAGGCAGGTTTCTCTGGATGCTTTCACGAGAGAGCTCGCAAGGCTCTTGAAGATAGCGGAGCAGGGGATATGGGAAAGGCAGAAACGGGTACTGATTGGGGATGATCACAGTGAAGACGATGGGCGGTGCCGGGCGAAGTGCCAATGGCCTCCTCCTGCACCCACTGTCTATTGCAGACATAGAGCTGTGGAACTGGGCACCACAATGCTGAGAACATATTCTGCACTCTGTATCTCCCCCTTGCTCTGCCTAGTGTACTGGTGCTTGTACATAGCATCATCTGATCTGATTGTCACTGTACTACAGTGCACGGACAGTATAGAACATACAGTACCAAAAAGTCCCATCGCACCGCAATGCCTGTGCTGAACAAGATGACAAGTTAAACTGATCTGACCTCTGTCGACACATGACTCATATTCCCTCCATTCCCCCTGCATACCCGCTGTGCCTGTCTAAAACCCTCTTAAACACCACTATCGTACCTGCCGTTCCAACTGGCGACAAGGCAATAACAACTACGAATATTAAACGGTGACATCTCCCAAGTTGCGGATGACACAAAGCCGGGTGCCATGTGAGCTGTGAGGAGGATTCTATGAGGATGCAGGGTGACTGGACAGGTTGGGTGAGTGGCAAGATGCATGGCAGATGCAGTTTAATGGGGAAATGTGGGAAATCCATCTCCAGCCCGGTACAGCTGCTCGGCCAGTATCCACTTTGTGGCAAGAACAGGAAGGCTTATTATTATCTGAATGGTTCAGATTAGAGAGTTGAGAATGCACGAGACCTGGGGTCCTTGTAACATCAGTCACTGTAAGTAAACATGCAGGTACAGCAGGCAGTGAAGAAAGCTAAGGATGTTGGCCTTCAATGCGAGAGATTTGAGTTTATAGGAGCAAATGAGGACCAATGCAGTTGTATAGAGCCCTGGTGAGACCACACCTGAGAATCGTGTGCCAGTTTTTTTTGGTCTCCTAATTTGAGAAAGGACACTCTTGCTTTATTGAGGTAGTGCAGAGTAGTTTACAAGTAATACCCAGGATGGCAAGGACACAAATCTGATGAAAGAATAGGTCCGACTGGGCTTGTATCACTGGAATGTAGAAGGATGAAGGGGATATTGGAAAACATACAAATTCCTATGGGAAAATTGGACAGGCTAGATGCCGAAATATGTTCCTTCCCGATGTTGGGGAAGTCCAGAACCAGGGGTCACAGTCCAAGAATAAGGGAGGCCCATTTACAACTAAAAAGGGAAAAAACTTTTTCCACCAGAGAGTTGTGATTTTGAGGACCATTCTCTGCCAAAGAGGCAGCGGAGGCCAATTCAACTGATGTTATGCAGGAAGAGTAGATTTAGCTCTTAGGCTAATTGGAATCAAAGGATATGGGTAGAAAGCAGAACGGGTAATGAATGGGGATGATGCAGCCATGATCGAATTGAATGTTGTGCAGACTCGAAGGGCCGAATGCCTTTCCTCCTGCACCTATTTTCCATTCTATATGACCTGTTATAGCGCTGTATCTCTAAATAAATAAACTAAAACAGGGGATCGAGAACCATGGGTTTAAAGGGTGGGGGGAAGAAAGAATTAATTGGAATCTGAGGTAACATTTTCCAACAAGGGTGGTGTGTGTAATGGAACAGCTGATCTGAAGAAGGGTCTCAAACCTGAAACGTCACCCATTTGTTCTCTCACAAAATGCTGCCTTCCACCTTATTGTGTCTATTCTTCCGTTTTAAAAACCAGTATCTGCACTTCCTTCCCATACATGAAGGACATAGACAATAGACAATAGACAATGGTGTGCAGAGGCTGCCAACCGGCCCTTCCGAGCCAGCACCGACAACAAGTGATCATGGCTGATCAGCCCCAATCATAACCCCCCCCTTCTGCCTTCTCCCCATATCCCCTGACTCCGCTATCTTTAAAGACCCCTATCTAGCTCTCTCTTGAAGCATTCCAGAGAACCGGCCCTCCCACCCGTCCTCTGATCGGAAATGCCACAGACTCACAACTCTCATGTGTGAAAAAGTGTTTCCCTTCGTCTCCGTTCTGGTGGGGGTCTGGGCTGGTTACAGAGACCCTGGCCTCCCCCCAAAAACACCCCGCGGGGAACCTCCCTCCCCGCCCCCTCACCCCAGACAACCCCGTACCTGCGTCTCAGACAGGTTGATTGCCCTGCCAGCACGGTCCCGCTCACGGCCCCACCATGTACTGACATCGCTGAAATCCAACTCCAGCCGTCAGCTGCTCGGCGCCGTGAAGGAGGTCCGGCTTTCGCTGGGCCGTCCAGTCCAGACCCGTGCAGCACGATCTCACGGATAGACCCCTTGGCAATCTGGTGGACAGAGAGAGAGTGGCCATAATCCAGTGCCCACACCAGAAACATCATCAAACTGACCTCAAAACTCAGGACCAAAAACATCCTTAGTGGTTGGACAGGCTAGATGCAGAGATTGTCCCATGTTGGGGAAGTCCAGGACAAGGGGTCACAGCTTTAAGGATAAGGGGAAATCCTTTAACCGAGATGAGAAAGACTTTTTTTCACACAGAGAGTGTGAGTCTCTGAACTCACTTCCACAAGGGAATTTGAGCCAGTTCATTGGCTATATTTAAAGAGTGAGTTGATGTGGCCCCTTGTGGCTAAGGGGACCAGAGGGTATGAGAGAAGGCAGGTACGGGATACAGAGTTGGATGATCAGCCATGATCATATTGAATGGCGTGCGGCTCGAAGGCTGAATGGCCCATGCTCGCTGCACCTAATACTATGTTGGATGCTATGTTTCTATCCTCTCAAACAAACACAGACCGGGAAACATCCACACAGACTCCTCAAACCCTATACCAAACACATCTCACAGTTGACTCACCCTAGACCAAACACAATCTCACATTGACTCAACCTAACCAAACACATCTCACATTGACTCAAACCTAGACCAAAACATCTCACATTTGACACAAAACTCAGGACCGAATCATCTCAAACTAACCCACCCCCCAGACCAGAAACACCTCAGCATCACAACCTTCTTCTGCGAGTTGTATAGGCTCTGGTGAGACCACAACTGGAGATTGCGTACAGTTTTGGTCCTCCTAATTGAAAGAAGGACATCCTTGTGATTGAGGCAGGTGCACAAAGCGTAGGTTCACGAGATTGAATCCCTGGGATGGTGGGACTGGTCCCATATGCGGAAAGATTGAAAAGACAAGCTTTATTCACTGGAGTTTAGAAGGATGAGGGGATCTTATAGAAACATAAAATTCTAAAAGGAACTGGAAAACTAATGCAGGAAATGTTCCCACGTGGGGCGAGTCTAGAACCAGGGCCACATTCTTAGAATAAAGGGGCGGCCATTTTAAGACTGAGTGAGAATAAAACGTTATCAAACCCAGAGAGTTGGGAATTGTGAATTTCCCTGCCACAGAGGGCCGTGAGGCCAAGTCCCTGGATGGATTTAAGATAGAGTTGGATAGAGCAATTATGGGCTAGTGGAGCCAGGGGATATGAGAGAAAGGCAGGAACGGATACTGGATTGGGTACGATCGAGCCATGATCACATTGAATGGCGGTGCTTGCTCGAAGGGCCGCATGGCCTCCTCCTGCACTATTTACTATGTTTCTCTGTAAACCCAGGACCAGAAACACCTCACACGCAACTCAATCAATGATTATTTTTGCCATGGTGTGTCCTCGGTACACGAGATGCTTTGTTTTGCATACAGTAGATAAAATCAACATGATTAGGTTTGAGTAGAAGGTCACAAGTGATAGGAGCATTGCAGACCACCAAACAGCAAGTAGAGGTTGGGGATAGCATCAAGCAGAAATTAGGGAATCGTGGTAGCAAAGAGTACCGCAGTTATGCATGGTGACTCTAATGTTACATATGAGATTGGGCCAGAACCAATTGGTAACAGCGCTGAGGAGGAGGATTTCCTGGAATGTATAAACGGGCTGGGTTTTTAAACCAATTATGTAGAGGAACCGACTAGAGTGCCAGGTCCAATCCTAGACTGGTATTGTTAATGAGGATGATTATTTACGATCTTGTTTGCAAGGCCCTTGGGCAACTTACCATAACATGGTGGAATTCTGCATTAGAAGGAGAGTGACAACGGTTTTAATTCAGACCAGGTCCTGAACTTAAAGAAAGGAGACTTGGGAATGTATGAGACAGGAAAATGGCTCGATAGAAACGGGCAAAATTGTACTCAAAGGGTTGACATAGAAAACATAGAAACTAGAAAATAGGTGCAGGAGTAGGCCATTCGGACCCTTCGAGCCTGCACCGCCATTCAATATGATCATGTCTGATCATCCAACTCATAATCCTGTACCTGCCTTCTCCTCCATAACCCCCTGATCACCCTTTAGCCAAAAGGGCCACATCTAACTCCCTCTTAAAAATAGCCAATGAACTGGCCTCAAACTACTTCTGTAGCAGAGATTCACCATAGATTCACCACCCTCTGTGTGAAAAATGTTTTTCTCATCTCGGTCCAAAAAGATTTCCCCCTAATCCTTAAACGGTGACCCTTGTCCTGTACTTAAACCAACAATCGGGAACAAATCTTTCTGCATCTAGCTGTCCAACCCCTTAAGAATTATTAAATTCTATACGATCCCCCCTCCAATCTTCTAAATTCTAAGCGATACAAAGCCGAGACTATCCCGTCTTTCTCATATGAAAGTTCCTGACATCCCAGGCTCAGTCTGGTGACCTCTCTGTACTCTTCTCTATGGCAAGAATGTCTTTCCTCTCAGATTAGGAGACCAAAACTGTACGCAATTACTCATGTGTGGCCTCACCAAGACCCTGTACAACTTCAGTAGAACCTCCCTGCTCTTGAACTCAAATCCTTTTGCTATGAATGCCAACATACCATTTGCTTTCTTCACAGCCTGCTGCACCTGCAATGCCTATTTCAATGACTGATGTACCATGACAACCTCAGGTCGTTGCATCTCCCCCTTTGCTAATCGGCCACCATTCAAATAATAGGCTACTTTCCTGCTTTTGTCAACCAAAGTGATAACCTCACATTCATCCACATTATTACTGCATCTGCCATGCATTTGCCCACTCACCCCAGTCTATCCAAGTCACCCTTGCAGCCTCCTAGCATCTTCCTCACAGCGATTCACTGCCCCCCAGCTTGGTGTCATCCGCAAACTTGTATATATTGCCTTCAATTCCCTCGTCCAGATCATTAATATATATTGTAAATAGGCTGGGGTTCCCAGCACTGAAGCCTTGCGGCACCCCACTAGTCACTGCCCTGCCATCCTGAAAAGGACCCTGTTCACTCCTACTCTTTGCTTCCTGTCTGCCAGCCAGTTCTCTATCCAGCAATCAATACTGAAACCCCCAATACCGTGTGCTTTAAGTTTGTATACTAATACTCTTATTGGTGGGACCTTGTCGAAAGCCTTCTGAAATGTCACATCCACTGGTTTCTCCTTATCCTCTTCTACTAGTTACATCCTCAAAAAATTCAATAAGATTCGTCAGACATGATTTACCCTTCGTAAATCCTATGCTGACTTTGTCCAATGATTTCACACTTTTCTCCAAATGTGCTGCTATCCCAATCTTTAGTAAACTGACTCTAACAGTTTCCTCCTCCCCTAACTACCGATGTTAGACTAACTGGTCTGTAATTCCCCTTTTCTCTCTCCCTCCCTTTTTTAAAAGTGGGGTTACGTTAGCTACTCTCCAATCCTCAGGGAACTACTCCTAATCTAAAGAGTTTTGAAAATTATCACTAAGGCATCTGCTATTTCTGGGGCTACTTCCTTAAGTACTCTGGGATGCAGCCTATCTGGCCCTGGGGATTTATCGGCCTTTAATCCATTCAATTTACCCAACACCACTTCCCGGCTAACCTGGATTTCACTCAGTTCCTCCCATCTCCATTTGACCCGTGGTCCCCTGCTATTTCCGGCAGATTATTTATGTCTTCCTTAGTGAAGACAGAACCAAAGTAGTTATTCAATTGGTCTGCCATGTCCTGGTTGGCGATGGAGATGCAATGGCAAAGATTTAAAGACCGCATGGATGAACTCCAAAAATTGTTCATCCCTGTCTGGTGAAAAAATAAAACGGGGAAGGCGGCTCAGCGGTGGCTAACGAGGGAAGTCAAGGATAGTGTTAAATCCAAGGAAGAGGCATATACATTGGCCAGAGGAAGCGCAAACCCGGCAGACTGGGAGAAATTTAGAACTCAACAGAGGAGGACAAACGGTTCAGTAAGAGAGAGGGGAAAGAGATGAAAGAAAGCTTGCGGGAAATATCAAAAAATGGACTAAAAGCTGCTTTTAGATATGTAAAAAAAAAAAGATTCGTGAAGACAAATGGTAGGTCCCTTACAGTCAGAGACAGGTGAATGTATAATGTGGAAACAAGGAAAATGGCGTCAGTAAGAGTTATTTAACAACGAGTACTTTGGTTCTGTCTTCACTAAGGAAGACACTACGATCAATCTCCCAGAAATACTAGGGGACCGAGGCTCTAGTGGGAGGGAGGAACTGAAGGGCAATCCACGTTAGTCATGAAATGGTGTAGGTAAACGGGTGTTGGACTGAAGGGGCAGATAAATCCCCAGGGCCTGATGGTCTGCATCCCAGAGTACTCAAGGAGGCGGCCCTAGAAATCGTGGATGCATTGGTGATCATTTTCCAATGTTCACACATTGACTCTGGATCGTTTCCTGTGGACTGGAGGGTAGCCAATGAAACTCCACTTTTTACGAAAGGAGGAGTAGAGAAAACGGGAGAATTATTGACCAGTTCAGCCTTACATCGGTAGTGGGCGAAGATGCTTGAGTCGATTGTCACAGATGTTATTGCAGCGTATTTGGAAAGCTAGGGACAGGATCGGTCAAAGTCATGCATGGATTTATAAAGGGGAAATCATCCTCGACTAATATTCTGGAATTTCTTGAGGCTGTAACAAGTAGAATGGATAAGCAGAGCCAGTGGGATGTGGTGTATCTAGACTTTCAAAAAGCCTTTGACAAGGTCCCACACAAGAGACGAGTGTGCAAAATGTAGAGCACATGGTATTGGGTGTAGGATATTGACATGGATAGTGAGAACTGGTTGGCAGACAGGAAACAAAGTGTGGGAATAACGGTCCTTTTCAGAATGGCAGGCAGTGACAAGTGGGGTGCCGCAAGGCTCGGTGTCTGGACCCCCAGTTATTTACAATATATATTAACTATTTAGACGAGGGAATTAAATGTGACATCTTTCATGTTTGTGGAAGACACAAAGCTGGCTGACATAGTGTGAGCTGCGATGAGGATGCTATGAGGATGCAGGGAGACTTGGACAGGTTGGGTGAGTGGGCAGATGCATGGCAGATGTAATATAATGTGGATGCATGTGAGGTTATCCACTTTGGTGGCAAGAACAGGAAGGCAGATTATTATCTGAGTGGTGTCAGTTTTCAAGAAGGGCAGGAGCAATGAGACCTGGGTGTGCTTGTATATCAGTCACTGAAAGTAAGCATGCAGGTACAGCAGGCAGTGAAGAACGCTAATGGCATGTGAGCAAGGTCCTTCTGCAGTTGTACAGAGCCCTAGTGAGACCACACCTGGAGTATTGTGTGCAGCTTTGGTCTCCTAATTTGAGGAAGGACATTCTTGCTATTGAGGGAGTGCAGCGTAGGTTCACCAGGTTAATTCCCGGGATGGCGGGACTGTCACATGCTGAAAGCATGCAACAACTGGGCTTGTATTCGCTGGAATTTAGAAGGATGAGAGGGGATCCTTTAGAAACATATAAAATTCTAAAGGGATTGGACAGGCTAGATGCAGGAAACATGTTCCCCATGTTGGGGGAGACCAGAACCGGGGCGACAGTTTAAGAATAAGGGGTAGGTCATTTAGAACAGAGATGAGGAAAAACTTTTTCACGCAGATAGTTGTGAATCTGTGGAATTCTCTGCTACAGAAGGCAGTGTAGGCCAATTCACTGGATGTTTTCAAGAGCGAGTTAGATTTAGCTCTTTGGGCTAACGGAATCAAGGGATATGGGGAGAAAGCTGGAACCCCCGTACTGATTGTGGATGATCAGCCGTTATCATATTGAAGGGCGGTGCTGGCTGGAAGGCTGAATGGCCTACTCCCTGCGCCTATTGTCGATGTTTCTATAGCAGAAATTAGGCCATTTCTGCGCCCCATCAAGTCTACTGCACCATACAATCATGGCCGGTCTATCTCTCCCTCCGAACCCCATTCTCCTGCCTTCTCCCCGTAACCCATGACACCCGCACTAATCAAGAACGCACGGTGAGCGTTTGACGGCCAGCCCTGGGCCTGTTCTTGCTGGAGTTTAGATTTATGAGGGGCTAACACTCAATGATGCGTTATTCTCCCCTGTACCTCGTTGCAGTGAACTTAAACTGTGGCCCCTGGTTCTGGACTCCCCCAACATCGGGGACATGCTTCCTGCCTCTAGCGTGTCCAAGCCCTTAACAATCTTATATGTTTCGATAAGATCCCCTCTCATCCTCCTAAACTCCAGAGTGTACCAGCCCAGCCGCTCCATTCTCTCAGCATATGACAGTCGCGCCATCCCCGGGAAGTAACCTTGTAAACCTACGCTGCATTCCTCTCATAGCAAGGATGTCCTTCTCAAATTAGGGGGACCAAAAACTGCACACAGTACTCCAGGTGTGGTCTCACTAGGGTCCTGTACAACTGCAGAAGGACCTCTTTGCTCCTACTGTATACTCAACTCCTTTTGTCATGAAGGCCAACATGCCATTCGCTAAGTCCCTTCCCTTTTTTCCCCCTCTCTCTTCGTTCATGTTCAGTTTAGTTTATTGTCACGTGCACCGAGGTACGGTGAGAAGCTTTTGTCGCGTGCTATCCAGTCAGCGGAAAGACAATACATAATTACAATCGAGCCGTGCGCAGTGTGCAGATGGAGAGAGGATACGGGAATAACGTTCCGTGCAGGGTAAAGTCCACAAAGTCCAACCAAGGATAGTCCGAGGGTCACCAATGAGGCTGGGGTTCTCACTCCCAAATAAGGGACAAAGGGTCAAAATACGGGGCAAATTCCCGACGGCAATTCGTTGACCGGCTCGGCCGTGGCTGGGTGAGTGATGAGTTTGGCCCGGGTGCTGGACAGCACACAAAGGTCAGCCGGCGGGCCAGCTGAGGGGTTTTGGCCCCGGGGGCCGCGCGACGCCGCTCGCAAAGTCCGGCGCCCCGTCCAACTCGTGACCCGATGATCGGCCGTGAGAGGGAGGGGTGGCGGTGCTGTCGGCGGTCAGCGAAGGTCCGAAGGTCGGACAGTGGACAACGGGACAAGCCAATATACGGGATGTCCCGGCTAATGCGGGCCAGTTGGCAAGCCGACGTGAGGTAGATAGTAGTTCAGCACTGCTCTCTGGTTGTGGTACGATGGTTCAGTTGTCTGATAACAGCCGGGAAATCTTCTCCACACCCCACTCTATCCAGACCTTTCACTGTTGCATTCGGTGAGAATTTGTGTCGAGGCCCTTCTTGAGTCTGAAGAAGGGTCTCGACCCGAAACGTCCCCTGTTCTTTTTCTCCAGGGAGACGCTGCCTGTTCCGCTGAGTTTAGTTTAACTTTTAGTTTTAGTTTCGAGATATACGGCACCCCTCCCCAGCCCACCCTGACCGCCCCGACCAGCGATCCCCGCACACTAACATCATCCTACACACGCCAGGGACAATTTTTACATTTGAACCAAGCCCATTGAGCCTACAAACCTGCACGTCTTTGGGGTGTGGGCGGAAACGGGGAGCAGCCGGAGAAAACCCACGCGGGTCACGGGGAGCACGTGCAAACTCCGCACAGGCAGCGCCCGTAGTCAGGATGGAGCCCGGGTCTCTGGCGCGGTGAGGCAGCGACTCTCCCGCTGCGCCCCCGTGACGCCCAGTTACTCCAGTGTCTGTCTTCAGTGTAAACTAGCATCTGCTGTTCCTGCCCACACAACATCTCACACTAATTCAATGCAAAGATACTTTATTGTTACGTGTAACTAGGTGCAGAGAAATTATTGGTTTTGGTTTACAGTAGACAGAAGTTGCCACAGTTTAAGAATAAGGGGCAAGCCATTTAGAACGGAGACGAGGAAACACTTTCTCACCCAGAGAGTTGTCTGTGGAATTCTCTGCCTCAGAGGGCGGTGGAGGCCGGTTCTCTGGATGCTATCAAGAGCGAGCTAGATAGGGCTCTTAAAGATAGCGGAGTCAGGGGTTATGGGGAGAATGGAGCGGCTGGGCTTGTACACTCTGGAATTTAGAAGGATGAGAGGGGATCTCAATGAAACATATAAGATTACTAAGGGTTTGGACACGCTAGAGGCAGGAAACATGTTCCCGATGTTGGGGGAGTCCAGCACCAGGGGCCACAGTTTAAGAATAAGGGGCAAGCCATTTAGAACGGAGACGAGGAAACACTTTTTCACTCAGAGAGTGGTGAGTCTGTGGAATTCTCTGCCTCAGAGGGCGGTGGAGGCCGGTTCTGTGGATACTTTAGAGAGAGATAGATAGGGCTCTTAAAGATAGCGGAGTCAGGGGATATGGGGAGAAGGCAGGAACGGGTACTGATTGTGGATGATCAGCCATGATCACATTGAATGGCGGTGCTGGCTCGAAGGGCCGAATGGCCTACTCCTGCACCTATTGTCTATTGTCTATTGTCTAATCTGCCTTCCTGTTCTTGCCACCAAAGTGGATAACCTCACATTTATCCACATTATACTGCATCTGCCCACTCACCCAGCCTGTCCAAGTCACCCTGCAGCCTCATAGCATCCTCCTCGCAGCTCACACTGCCACCCAGCTTTGTGTCATCCACATTGTAATTTTATATACTTGTATCATAGTATGTATCTTGTACATGAAGGTCAACTGAGTGGGTTGCAAACTCAACGCTAGCATTTGTTTCAAGATGGCCTTTATAACGAGAGGAGTTGAGTATAGGAGCAAAGAGGTCCTTCTGCAGTTGTACAGGGCCCTAGTGAGACCACACCTGGGGTTTTGTGTGCAGTTTTGGTCCCCTAATTTGAGGAAGGACATTCTTGCTATTGAGGGAGTGCAGCGTAGGTTTACAAGGTTAATTCCCGGGATGGCGGGACTGTCATATGCTGAGAGAATGGAGCGGCTGGGCTTGTATACTCTGGAGTTTAGAAGGATGAGAGGGGATCTTATTGTAACCTGCAAGATTATTAAGGGATTGGACACGCTAGAGGCAGGAAACATGTTCCCGATGTTGGGGGAGTCCAGAACCAGGGGCCACAGTTTAAGAATAAGGGGTCAGCCATTTAGAACGAAGACTTTTTCACACAGAGAGTTGCGAGTCTGTGGAATTCTCTGCCTCAGAGGGCGGTGGAGGCCGGGTCTCTGGATACTTTCAAGAGAGAGCTAGATAGGGCTCTTAAAGATAGTGGAGTCAGGGGATATGGGGAGAAGGCAGGAACGGGGTACTGATTGTGGATGATCAGCCATGATCACATTGAATGGCGGTGCTGGCTCGAAGGGCCGAATGGCCTCCTCCTGCACCTGTTGTCTATTGTCTATATACCATCCTTTTTAAATCCCCTCCTAAATTTCTCAATCTCGTTCATCGTCTAGGATATCCTTGATAATAACCTCCAAAGTTCCAGTGTTTAATTAGTGATCATTTTATATTTCTGGCAAATCCCTTCGGATGTGGAGAGGACGTTTCCACTCGTGGCAGAGTCTAGGACTAGAGGTCACAGCCTCAGAATTACAGGACGTTCCTTCAGGAAGGAGACGAGGAGGGGTTTCTTTAGCCAGAGGGCGGTGAATCTGTGGGATTCATTGCCACAGACGGCTGTGGGGGCCAAGTCAGTGGATGTATTTAAGGCAGAGATGGATAGATTCTTGATTAGTGCGGGTGTCAGAGGTTTCATTCACGCGATTAATTTATTGTTAAACATCCATTTTTGTCAATTTTAGGGATTTACAGATTCATTAGTTTAAAAGCAAAATGGCTTTTAGTTGTGAAGGCGAGAGGGAGCAGATGGAAGGGAATAGAGTGGGGTGTAATGGGATGTAGAGGAGGGGGTAGAGATGGGGGAGAGAGGGGGGGAGAGAGGGGGGAGAGAGGGGTAGAGAGGGGTAGAGAGGGGGGGAGAGGAGGGGGAGAGAGGGGGGGTAGAGAGGGGGTAGAGAGTGGGGGAGAGGGAGTAGAGGGGGAGAGAGGGGGGTAGAGATGGGGGGAGAGAGGGGGAGAGGGGGTAGAGAGGGGGTAGAGAGGGGGTAGAGATGGGGGGAGAGGAGGGGGAGAGGGGGGGGGTAGAGAGGGGGGGTAGAGAGTGGGGGAGAGGGAGTAGAGGGGGAGAGAGGGGGGTAGAGATGGGGGGAGAGAGGGGGAGAGGGGGTAGAGAGGGGGGTAGTAGAGGGGGTAGAGATGGGGGGAGAGGGGGGAGAAGAGGGGGGTGGGAGGGTAGGTAGAGAGGGGGAGAGAGGGGGGTAGCAGGGGGGTTAGAGAGGGGCGGGAGCGGGGTTTTAAGGTAGAGAGGGGAGAGGGAGTGAGAGGGGGCGCCGGGGTGAGGGGGGTAGAGAGGGGCTAGAGTTAGAGATGGGGGGAGAGATGGGGGGTAGAGAGGGGGGGTAGAGATAGTAGAGGGGGTTAGAGAGGGGGTGAGGAGGGGTGATAGGGGGGGGGTGAGGGGAGAGGGGAGAGGGGGGAGAGGGGGGCGTTAGAGGGAGAGAGGGGGGGTGCTAGAGAGGGGAGGGGTAGAGGGAGTAGAGGGGGGAGAGGGGGGGAGGTAGAGGGGTAGAGGGGGGCTAGAGGAGGGGGGGTAAGGGGTAGAAATTAGAGAGGTGGAGAGAGGGGGTTAGGGGGGGGGGGTAGAGAGGGGGCTACGAGAGGGGGGGTAGTGAGGGGGGTAGAGGGGGAGTTAGCTTGTGGTTGGTAGTTTAGGTAGAGGGGGGATTAGTAGAGAGGGGTAGAGAGGGGGTAGAGAGGGATAGAGAGGGGGGTAGAGAGGGGGGTAGACGAGGGGGGAGATTTAGAGAGGGGGAGAGAGGGGGTATGAGGGGGGGAGAGGGGTAGAGGGAGGGGAGAGGAGGGGTCTTTTAGTGAAGGGGTTAGAGAGGGGGGTTACGGTAGAAAGTGTAGACTGTCGGAGAGAGGGGGTAGGTTTTTAGAGGGGGGTTAGAGAGGGGTGCGGGTAGAGAGGGAGAGATGGTGTAGAGAACGGGTAGAGAGGGGCTCCCGGTAGAGAGGGGGGAGAGGAGGGTATAGAGAGGGGGGTAGAGAGGGGGGTTGGGAGAGGGGGGTTAGAGAGAGGTGTTAGAGAGGGGGGAGAGTGGGGGGTACTCTCTTTGAGAAGGGGGTTTTTACTCGAGGGGGGCAGAGAGGGGGTTAGAGCTCCGGGGGGGGGGGGGGGGGGGGGGGGGGGGGGGGGGGGGGGGGGGGGGTGGGGGGGGGGTAGAGAGAGGAGAGGGGGGGGAGATGGCGGGAGAGTCAGAGGGGAGGGGGGAGGGGGGGGGGAGGGGGGGGGGGGGAGGCGGGGGGGAGGGAGGACATCCACCGACCTGTTCGCAGATAGACACAGAACGCTCGGAGTAACTCAGCGGGACAGGCAGCATCTCTGGAGAGAAGGGATGGGTGACGTTTCGGGTCGAGACCCTTCTTCACACTGAGAGTCAGTGTTAAGAGGGATCCGACCGGAAACGTCGCCCCTTCCCTCTCTCCGGAGATGCTGCCTGTCCCGCTGAGTTACTCCAGCGTTCTGTGTCTATTTTTGGTTACAATGGGTCAATAGTTCATTGGCCTTTTATTGTCACGTGCACCGTTGAGAGTACAGTGATATTTCATTTACCAGGCAGTCACACCAGAAAAGAGACACACAACTCTATCAAACTTAACATAAACATCCACCACAGCACACTGTGATTGAAGGCATTAAAGGCTGACAAACCCCCAGGGCCTGATGGTCTGCATCCCAGGGTACTTCAGGAAGTGGCTCTAGAAATCGTGGACGCATTGGTGATCATTTTCCAATGTTCTATAGACTCAGGATCAGTTCCTGTGGATTGGAGGGTAGCTAATGTTATCCCACTTTTTAAGAAAGGCGGGAGAGAGAAAACAGGGAATTATAGACCAGTTAGCCTGACATCGGTGGTGGGGAAGATGCTGGAGTCAATTATAAAAGATGAGATAGCCACACATTTGGATAGCAGTAACAGGATCGGTCCGAGTCAGCATGGATTTATGAAGGGGAAATCATGCTTGACCAATCTTCCGGAATTTTTTGAAGATGTAACTAGGAAAATGGACAAGGGAGAGCCAGTGGATGTAGTGTACCTGGACTTTCAGAAAGCATTCGATAAGGTCCCACATAGGAGATTAGTGGGCAAAATTAGGGCACATGGTATTGGGGGTAGAGTGCTGACATGGATAGAGAAGTGGTTGGCAGACAGGAAACAAAGAGTATGGATTAACAGGTCCCTTTCAGAATGGCAGGCAGTGACTAGTGGGGTACGGCAAGGCTCGGTGCTGGGACCGCAGCTATTTACAATATACATACAATGATTTTGGATGAAAGGGATTTATTAGCAAAATTGCAGATGACACAAAGCTGGGTGGCAGTGTGAACTGTGAGGAGGATGCTATGAGAATGCCAGGGTGACTTGGACAGGTTGGGGATAAGTGGGCAGATGCAGGGGCAGATGAAGTTTAATGTGGATAAATGTGAGGTTATCCACTTTGGTAGCAAAAACAGGAAGGCAGATTACTATCTAAATATCGTTGGGAAAAGGGGAAGTACCACGGGATCTGGGGGTCCTTGTTCATCAGTCTATGAAAGTAGGCATGCAGGTACAGCTGGCAGTGAAGAAAGCGAATGGTATGTTGGCCTTAATAACAGGAGGAATCGAGTGTGGGAGCAAAGAGGTCCTTCTGCAGTTGTACAGAGCCCTAGTGAGACCACACCTGGAGTATTGTGTGCAGCTTTGGTCTCCTAATTTGAGGAAGGACATTCTTGCTATTGAGGGAGTGCAGCGTAGGTTCACCAGGTTAATATACAAGAAGGGACGCTGGAAACAAAAATGACAGCTTTGTGCAGGAAGGAACTACAGATGCTTCGTTTAAACCGAAGACAGACACCTAAAGCGGGGCAGGCAGGCAGCATCTGTGGAGAGAGATCATCTGTGGAACGGGCGATGTTTCAGGTCGAGATCCTCCTTCAGACTGAGAGTCAGTGAAGAGAGGGAGACAGACAGACAGACAGACAGACAGACAGACAGACAGACAGACAGACAGACAGACAGACAGACAGACAGGGCAGGCACAGACAGACAGACAGACAGACAGACAGACAGACAGACAGGCAGGCAGACAGACAGACAGACAGACAGACAGACAGGCAGACAGACAGACAGACAGACAGACAGACAGACAGGCAGGCAGACAGACACAGACAGACAGACAGACAGACAGACAGGGCAGACAGACAGACAGGCAGACAGACAGACAGACAGACAGACAGAACAGACAGACAGACAGACAGACAGACAGACAGACCGGACAGACAGGCAGGCAGGGGCAGACAGACAGACAGACAGACAGACAGACAGACAGACAGACAGACAGACAGACAGACAGACAGACAGACAGACAGACAGGCAGGCAGGCAGACAGACAGACAGACAGACAGACAGACAGGCAGACAGGCAGACAGACAGACAGACAGACAGACAGGCAGGCAGACAGACAGACAGACAGACAGGACAGACAGCAGGCCAGACAGACAGACAGACAGACAGACAGACAGGCAGCAGCAGGACAGACAGACAGACAGGCAGAACGACAGACAGACAGACAGCAACAGACAGACACAGACAGACAGACAGACAGACAGACAGACAGACAGACAGACAGACAGACAGACAGACAGACAGACAGAGAGACACGTGGAAGGTTAGGGTATAAGTGTGGCCGGGAAATGTATAAATCGACCCTGTTCCAGGACAATTCTCAAACAGTCACAAGAACGAACTCGGAAACTACAAGGCGTTTGCCGGCGGCGCAGGAGGTGGTGAGGGTGCTTGGCGTGGAGCGCTGGGGGCGGCCGGTGGGTCCCAGATTGGGGGTGAATTGTGGGCATGTTTAGAGGATATTTGCGCTGCTGGAGTCCTGTCCACACACCTGAAAGGCTCCGCGCGTCCGGATGATCCGCCTGGCTTTGAGCAGATTTCCGTTGATGATATTTCAGGAGCTCTATGACACGAGGCGTCTGTTTTTAAACCTACGCTCTGGATGTGTATGCGAGTGTGTGAGTGTGGCAGAGTGTGTGTGTGTGTGAGAGTGTGCGAGAGAAAGAGTGTGAGTGTGTGTGTGAGAGAGAGAGTGGTTTGTGTGTGTGTGAGAGTGCGTGTGGCAGGAGTGTGTGTGAGAGAGAGAGAGGTGTGTGCGTGTGAGAGAGAGAGAGTGAGTGTTGTGAGAGTGCGTGTGGCAGAGTGTGTGTTGCAGAGAGAATGCGTGTGTGTGTCAGAGATTGTGTGTGTGTGTGAGAGAGAGAGAGAGAGAGAGGCGGATAAAGACGGAGAGAGAGAGAAACAGGGAGAGACAGAGACGGGGAGAGAGAGTGTGTATGAGAGTGTGTGAGAGAGTGTGTGAGAGTGTGAGGTGTGTGGCAAGAGAGAGAGAGAGTGTGTGTGTGTGAGAGAGTGTGTGAGAGTGTGTGTGCAAGAGAGAGAGAGAGTGTGTGCGAGCGAGAAATAGTGTGTGTGTGAGAGAGAGTGTGTGTGTCAGTGAGATGGTGTGAGAGGGAGACGCAGAGAGAGGGACAGAGAGACGGAGAGAGAGAGAGACGGAGGAGACAGAGACAGAGAGAGGCGGAGAGAGAGAGCGAGTGTGTGTGACATTAGCCCGGCCAGTGCAGCGTCTGCACCAAAACAACAGCCAATACAACCGATTGTTTCAATAAAAAGGAACTGCAGATGCTGGTTTATAACAAAGGTAAACACAGAGTGCTGGAGTAACAGCGGGTCCGGCAGCGTCTGTGGAGAGCGTGGATAGGTGACGTTTCGGGTCGGGACCCTTCTTCACACCTCTTATTTATGTTTAATATTTGCTATTATTAAAATCTAACACGAAAGGCTGTGGAGACCGTCAGTGGATATTTTAAAAGCACAGACAGGTTTCCTGATTAGTGCGGGTGTCAGGGGGGGAGGGGAGAATGGGGGAGGGAGGGGTTGGGGGGGGTGCCGTGGGGAGAATGGGGTTGGGACGGAGAGATAGATCAGCCGTAATAATAGGCAATAGGTGCAGGAGGAGGCCATTCGGCCCTTCGAGCCAGCACCGCCATTCAATGTGATCATGGCTGATCATCCCCAATCAGTACCCCGTTCCTGCCTTCTCCCCATATCCCCTGACTCCGCTATCTTCAAGAGCCCTATCTAGCTCTCTCTTGAAAGTATCCAGAGAACCGGCCTCCACCGCCCTCTGAGGCAGAGAATTCCACAGTCTCGCCACTCTCTGTGTGAAAAAGTGTTTCCTCGTCTCCGTTCTAAATGGCTTACCCCTTATTCTTAAACTGGATAGGTGCTTTTACAATATCCACTGACGGTCTCCACAGCCTTTCGTGTTAGATTTTAATAATAGCAAATATTAAACATAAATAGCAGGTGTGAAGAAGGGTCCCGACCCGAAACGTCACCTATCCACGCTCTCCACAGCCGCTGCCGGACCCGCTGTTACTCCAGCACTCTGTGTCGACCTTTGTTATAAACCAGCATCTGCAGTTCCTTTTTATTGAAACAATCGGTTGTATTGGCTGTTGTTTTGGTGCAGACGCTGCACTGGCCGGGCTAATGTCACACACACTCGCTCTCTCTCTCCGCCTCTCTCTGTCTCTGTCTCTCTCTCCGTCTCTCTCTCTCTCTCTCTGTATCCGTTTCTCTCCCCCCTCTCTCTCTCCGCTCCCTCTCACACAATCTCTCTCTGCCACACACACTCTTTCTCATACACTCTCTCACACTCTCGCACACACTCTCTCGCACACTCACGCACACTCACACACACACTCTCTCTCGCGCTCACACTCTCTGCCACACACACCACTCACTCTCTCACACTCACACACACTCTCTCTCTCACACACTCTCTCACACACACACTCCTCACACTCCCACACACACACACTCTCTCTCACACACACTCTCTCACACACACACACTCGCACACTCTCACACACACCCACACTCTCTCTCACACACTTTCATACACATCCGAGCACAGGTTTTAAAAAATGGCGCCTCTGTATCATTAGAGCTCCTGAAATCTACTCAAAACCAGGCGGTGACAAACTAACGATTCATCACCCGATCCAAACCGTTAATAATCTTATATGTTTCAATGAGATCCCCTCTCATCCTTCTAAACTCACAGAGTGTACAAGCCCAGCCGCTCCATTCTCTCAGCATATGACAGTCCCGCGCCAATGCAGGAAGTAGGGAAGATCCCAGGGAAAAGCACCCACCCCGCAATCCAGAGGAAATGATAGGAAAGGAGGAATGGAAATTGACCTTGTAAACCTACGCCACGCTGCTTCTGCGCTGCAACTCCCTCAATAGCAAAGAATGTCCTTCCTCAAATTATAGAGGACCAAAACTGCACACAATACTCCAGGTCGGTGGTCTCACTAGGGCTCTGTACAACTGCAGAAGGACCTGTTTGCTCCTATATTCGATTCCTCTTGTTATGAAGGCCAACACGCCATTAGCTTTCTGTCGGAGGGAGTAGAATTGATGATCCGAATGGTCTAATTCTGCTCCTTGAAATTTACGATCTTATGAAATGATGTTTACCTGCATAACAATAGACAATAGGTGCAGGAGGAGGCCATTCGGCCCTTCGAGCCGGCACCGCCATTCACTGTGCTCATGGCTGATCATCCCCAATCAGGATGGAACGAGAGACATCGAGATTGGTGTCGCAAGAATGAATACAAACATTATTTTACACGTTAACGTGAGACAAGGCTGAGGAATGCCATAGAAACCTCCCTTCCACTGACTCCATCTACAGCATCATCAAGGACCAGTCTCACCCCGGCCACTCCCTCCTATCCCCTCTCCCATCGGGCAAGAGTCACAGAAGTGTGAAAACGCACACCTCCAGATTCAGGGACAGTTTCTTCCCAGCTGTTATCAGGCAACTGAACCATCCTACCGCAACCAGAGAGCGGTGCTGAACTACTGTCTACCTCATTGGAGACCCTCAGAGCATCTTCGATCGGACTTTGCCGGCTTTACCTGGCACTAAACGTTATTCCCGTATCAAAGATAAAAAGCTGGAGTATCTCAGCGGGGCAGGCAGCATCTCCGGAGAGAAAGGACGATCCTGTATCTCGACCCTGTGGATGGCTCGATTGTGTAGTTTAAGGATACACAGTTTCAGGATAAAGGGGGAAATCTTTTAGGACCGAGATGAGAAGATCTTTTTTCACACAGAGAGCGGTGAATCTGTGGAATTCTCTGCCACAGAAGGTAGTTGAGGCCAGTTCGTTGGCTATATTTAAGAGGGAGTTAGATGTGGCCCTTGTGGCTGAAGGGATCAGGGGGTATGGAGAGAAGGCAGGTACGGGATACTGAGTTGGATGATCAGCCATGATCATATTGAATGGCGGTGCAGGCTCGAAGGGCCGAATGGCCTACTCCTGCCCCTATTGTCGATGTTTCTATGTTTCTATGTTAGTCTATCCGCTGACTGGATAGCATGCAGAGGGTTTTTCACTGTACCCTCGGTACATGTGGCAGTGAACTGAGCTTGAAAACTGCAATCCATATTTCCATATTTGTTGCCATCGCGTTGGTTGTGGGGTGGGGGGGGGGGGACGGCGAAGGCGAGGATTATTTTTGATATAAAGTGGGTAACCTTTGTGTGAAGCTTTCTCAAGCAGTTGACATGCCGAGCGGAGATAGGGAGCGACTGGCTGACCCATGTTTGACCCCTCTCTCCCCACGTCTCCTGAGTTCTCAGTTTGGATTCACACTCGCATCATATTTTCAGTGCGTGTGCATGTGTCGGTGTTGGTCTGAAATCGGTGTTAAATCTTAAAGAAATAAACCAATGGCTGGAATATCTTCCCCCCCGCTTGTCCACAAAATCCTCCTCTGGCTCTTTATAAAAATCCCCCTCCATCCCTCTCTCTCTGGACACCTCTCCGAGATCAGACCTGTACTGATTTCGATGCCACACACCGTCGGCAACTTAAAACTAGTATAAATATTAGTGGGGATTTGACAAACGGGTGGGTCTTTTTTTTTAGGGGGGAGTGGGGGGAGGAGAAATACAAACGAGAGATTTAATTTCTTCCCAAAGCAAATAATCAAATTCCCATTTCTCCTGCCTCTTGGAAAAGAAACACAGCGCGAATTTCGCAGTGAATTAAAATAGCAATAATTCTGAGTATGGTTCCATATCTTTTTTAAATCAAGCGTTTAAATCAGCTCTCATGAAGCATTAAATTACAATTATTAAATTCTACTAAATGTATGAAATTCCGGTGACATTACAAGCCAGCTCGTTGTAATTTGTCCCCGCCATTCGCTTGCTAATCTCCCCTCGTTGAAATCTGATTTCGCGTTAGTTTCTTTTCCCCCCACCTGGCACATGTTATTGTTTTGGTTGGCAGTCTCTCTCTAGTCTGTAAATAACGAATTTAGTTGCCGATAAATCTGGATTTTAAAACAATGTCCACGAAACGGCAAAGGGAAAGCGAGAAAAGAAATAATAATATTGGCTCCTCCGTTTATTGAAGTTAGACTCGGGGGAGGGGAGGAATAATGTTTTGTGTCGGAAGGAACTGCAGTCAGTCGCTGGTTTAAAGTGATTTTTTAAAAATCGGACATTTGTGGCTTTGGAAAAAGGCAAGTCGGCGAAAAGTGGAAAATACATCTTTTCTTCATTTGAGCAACAGAGAGCGAGAGAAATAAACATTTCTGGAAGTCGTGGATTGGGAGAATAGATATTTGTCCAAAGATTTCTTTAAATACTCATCCTCGGAACAGTGAAAATTTGCAGTCTTTTTTACTTTAATAATTTCCCAAAGGCAGATTTAAATCGGGCAGATTTCTCTTCTTCCCAACTGGGTGAATTTAATGTATTATCTCCTAACATTTGCACCTAATTGTACACACACGCACGCTACACTTACTAATACCAACAACACTGTGTTAGAATTGACCCCGGGCCGTTTTATTTGCTCGCGTTATTATAATAACAATTCTCCCGTTATTATTTAATATCTCCACGGTAAATATTTGCTCGGATGTGTTTGGGATGTCCTTTATAAAACATCACAGCGAGGACAGGTGGAGGCGAAACAAAAGACATTCGCCCGAGCGAGACCCCAGAACTCTCGATTAAAAAATAAAATAAAAAAAAACACATGCATTAAAAACAAAATATGGCAAATTAGTTCAGACATAGCAGCTCACATTTTAAGACAAAAGGCGAGTTTACGAGCCGGCCAGTTATAACGGCCACAGTTTTCCCCCCTTATTGAGTCGCTTTGATAACAATGATCTGCGATTTCGCCAACGCAGAGACGAATTCTATTTTCGCATCAATTTAAACTGATGTGAAATGCATGGAAGAACGCCCCAGCCCAACGAGACCAGATGGAGGAATATGAAACATGGAAAAATAGGTGCAGGAGTTGGCCATTCGGCCCTTCGAGCCAGCTCCGTCATTCAATGTGATCATGGCTGATCATCCACAATCAGTTCCTGCCTTCTCCCCATATCCCTTGATTCCGTTAGCCCCAATAACTCTATCTAACTCTCCCTTGAAATAATCCAGTGAACTGGCCTCCACTGCCCACTGGAACGGAGAATTCCACAGATTCACAACCCTCTGGGTGAAAATCTGTTTTTCCTCATCTCAGTCCTAAATGGCCTAACCCCTTATTCTTAAACTGCGTGTGACCCCTGGTTCTGGACTAAACCCCAACATCTGAAACATGTTTTTTTTTTCCCTGCATCTAGCCTGTCCAGAATTGTATATGTTTCTATAAGATCCCCTCTCATCCTTCTAAAATCCCAGTGAATAGTTTATAAATAACTGTAAACGCCAGCAGTCTGTGGAATCGCCCCGTTAAGTTCAGAAATTCGCACCAGGAATAAATTCGAAGACTGCAGAAGAAAATTTAAAGTGCACACAAATATATATTGTTTCAACGACTAACCGAGACCCCTGGACTTTCAGCTGTGACTTTAGCTGAAGCGAGAGGGTGGCGGAGAACTGAGGAGGGGGGGGGGGTTATTTTCTCGTGTCTGTTTTTTTAGTTTAGGAAAATTGCAATGCTTTTAAAATTAAAACTAAATAAATGCAAAAAGATTAAACCTAATTCCACCCTGGAAATGGCTGGGATACCTCCAACCTCCCCACCCCCTTCACCCCCACATTTCTCCCGGCGCCCTAGTTTCGGGGAGTAAATATATTTCACCGGGAATACTGGAATCGTTGCTCCAACTCTAAATGAACAAGACATTTCTCACTCAGGGCAAACGCACAAGATGCGTGGCTTTACAAGTGCAATTCTAATTTTAAATAAATCTTATTTTGTAATCCCAGTTGCTCCAGATTCTGCTTTCTAATCTTATTTTGCACCCCCCCCCCCCCCACCCCCACCATCCCTTGCAAATCATTTTTCACCTTAATTGTTCAATTGTGAAATATTATCTTTTGTTGGGTAATTTCATCTTTTTTTACATTTTGTTGCTCGCGTTGGATCTGCGGCTCTCTTACCCCGGACCAGAAGTCTTCTGCAATAATCGGGATCTCCCGGAGAGATGTTGGCCTCTCTGCTCTCGTCCGAAGAGCTGGCAGCGTTGGACGAAGTTGCCGGCGTCTCCCCGAGATCCCTGCCGGCCGGCGAGCTCTCGGCGTCGGCGCTCGGCCCTCGCTGCGGCCCCTCTCTGCCAGCCCGGGACCCATCGCTCATCGTGTGTTGGGACCCTGGGTCTCCTCGGCCGTCTCTCTCCAACCCCCTCCCCTCCCCTCTACCCCCCTTCCTCGCTCTCCCCCCTCCCCTCCACTCCACAATCTCCCTCTCCCTCCCGCTCTCTCTACCTCTCCCCTTCCTCTCCCCCCCCCCCCCTCTCCCACTCCCCCCTCCCCTCTCTCTTTCTCACACTCTCTCTATTCCTCTCTCCCCTTCCTCCTCGCACTCGCACACTTCTCCATCGACATCTCCCCTATCCTCCCCTCTCACCCCCTCCTCCCTCACTCTCTCGAACCCCCTCTCCCCTCTCTCTCTCCCTCCTCCCTCTCCTCTCCCCTCTCCCTATCCTCTCTCCCCTCTCCTCTCCCCCTCTCCTCTCCCCCTCCCCTCTCTCTCCTCTCTCCCTCTCCTCTATTCCCTCTCCTCTCCCTCTCACTCTCTCTCCCCCCCTCTCTCTCCCTCTCTCTCTCACTCTCCCTCCCTCTCCCCCTCTCCCTCTCACTCCCCCCTCCCTCTCCCTCTCACTCTCTCTCCCCCCTCCTCCCCTCCTCTCTCCCTCTCCCCTCCCCCACTTTCTATCTCCCTCCCCTCCTCCCCTCTCCCCTCCCCTCCCCCTCTCCCTTTCACTCTCCCCCCCTCCCCCTCTCTCTCTCTCCCTCCCTCCTCTCTCCCTCCCTCTCTCCTCCCTCTTCTCTCCCTCCCTCCTCTCTCCCTCCCTTCTCCCTCCCTCTCTCCCCCCCTCCCTCTCTGTATCCCCGGGGTGACGCCTAACTGTGTGGGACCCGCGTCTTGTTTCTGGCAGCTGTGGGTGGGGAGGGTTGGGCTGGGGACGTGGGGTTGAGCTCCTCGCCAGTGGAGATGTGAGGACAAGAGGTGTCGGATCGCGGTTCACCGCCAGAATGCGGACAGTTGGAGGCAGGTGTCTTGCTGTTGGACGCATGGACCTGCCAAGTCAGTCTAGCCATGCAAGCCCAGAGGTGTGTGTGGGGTGCGTGTGTCTCTGTGGGGAGGGGGGTCTTGTCAGTGGGGGGGGGTCTTGGTATTTTTACATTCGCCCCCAGAGCTCCACGGAATTTCCTGCCTGTTGTCTCGATCCGTTCTCATTGGAACCAACAACAGTTTCACGAGAAACGCTGGGTGCGAGATATCGAGGGTCAGGGTCAGGGAGGCGTTTCATTGTCAATAGACAATAGACAATGGGTGCAGGAGGAGGCCATTCGGCCCTTCGAGCCAGCACCACCATTCAATGTGATCATGGATGATCATCCCCAATCAGTACCCCGTTCCTGCCTTCTCCCCACATCC
Organism: Okamejei kenojei; assembly: GCA_035221665.1. Taxonomy (NCBI): domain Eukaryota; kingdom Metazoa; phylum Chordata; class Chondrichthyes; order Rajiformes; family Rajidae; genus Okamejei; species Okamejei kenojei. The sequence continues at coordinate 189,251,175 of CM069131.1, forward strand.
CTTGACTCCGCTATCTTTAAGAGCCCTATCTAGCTCTCTCTTGAAAGCATCCAGAGAACCTGCCACCGCCACCCTCTGAGACAGACTCACAACTCTCTGTGAGAAAAAGTGTTTCCTCGTCTCCATTCTAAATGGCTTACCCCTTATTCTTAAACTGTGGCCCCTGGTTCTGGACTCCCCCAACATCGGGAACATGTTTCCTGCCTCTAGCGTGTCCAAACCCTTAACAATCTTATATGTTTCAATGAGATCCCCTCTCATCCTTCAAAACTCCAGAGTGTACAAGCCCAGCCGCTCCATTCTCTCAGCATATGACAGTCCCGCCATCCCGGGAATTAACCTTGTAAACCTACACTGCACTCCCTCAATAGCAAGAATGTCCTTCCTCAAATTAGGGGACCAAAACTGCTCACTAGGGCTCTATACAACTGCAGAAGGACCTCTTTGCTCCTATATTTGATTCCTCTTGTTATAAAGGCCAACATGCCATTCGCTTTCTTCGCTGCCAGCTGCACCTGCATGCTTACTTTCATAGACTGATGTACAAGGACCCTCAGATCCCGTTGTACTTCCCCTTTTTCCAACTGGACACCATTTAGATAGTAATCTGTCTTCCTGTTTTTGCTACCAAAGTGGATAACCTCACATTTATCCGCATTAAACTGCATCTGCCATGCATCTGCCCACTCCCCCAACCTGTCCAAGTCACCATGCATTCTCATAGCATCCTCCTCACAGTTCACACTGCCACCCAGCTTTGTGTCATTTGCAAATTTGCTAATGTTACTTTGAATCCCTTCATCTAAATCATTGATGTATATTGTAAATAGCTGCGGTCCCAGCACCGAGCCTTGCGGTACCCCACTAGTCACTGCCTGCCATTCTGAAAGGGACCCGTTAATCCCTACTCTTTGTTTATTGTCTGCCAACCACTTCTCTATCCACATCAGCACTGTACCTCCAATACCATGTGCCCTAATTTTGCCCACTAATCTCCCATGTGGGACCTTATCAAATGCTTTCTGAAAGTCCAGGTACACTACATCCACTGGCTCTCCATTGTCAATTTTCCTAGTTACATCTTCAAAAAATTCCAGAAGATTAGTCAAGCATGATTTCCCCTTCGTAAATGCATGCTGACTCGGACCAATCCTGTTACTGCTATCCAAATGTGTGGCTATCTCATCTTTTATAATTGACTCCAGCATCTTCCCCACCACCGATGTCAGGCTAACTGGTCTATAATTCCCTGTTTTCTCTCTCCCGCCTTCCTTAAAAAGTGGGACAACATTAGCTCCCCTCCAATCCACAGGAAGTGATCCTGAGTCTATAGAACATTGGAAAATTATCACCAATGCATCCACGATTTCTAGAGCCACTTCCTTAAGTACCCTGGGATGCAGACCATCAGGCCCTGGGGATTTATCAGCCTTCAGTCCCATCAGTCTATCCAACACCCATTTCCTGCCTAATGTGGATTTCCTTCAGTTCCTCCGTCACCCAGATCCTCTGGCCACTAGTACATCAGGAAGATTGTTTGTGTCCTCCTTAGTGAAGACAGATCCAAAGTACCTGTTCAACACACCTGCCATTTCCTTGTTCCCCATAATAAATTCACCTTTTTTCAGTCTTCAAGGGTCCAACTTTGGTCTTAACTAATTTTTTCCTCTTCACATACCTAAAGAAGCTTTTACTATCCTGCTTTATATTCTTGGCTACCTTACCTTCGTACCTCATCTTTTCTCCCAGTATTGTCTTTTTAGTTATCTTCTGTTGTTCTTTAAACATTACCCAATCCTCTTGCTTCCCGCTCATCTTTGCTACGTTGTACTTCTTCCCTTTAATTTTTATACTGTCCCTGACGTCCCTTGTCAGCCATGGTCGTCCCTTTCTCCCCTTGGAATCCTTCTTCCTCCTAGGAATTAAATGATCCTGCACCTTCTGTATTAAGTCAGCATGGATTTACGAAGGGGAAATCATGCTTGACTAATCTTCTTGAATTTTTTCAGGATGTTACAGGTAAAATGGACAAGCGAGAGCCAGTGGATGTAGTGAGGAGGATGCTTATGAGACTGCATGGTGACTTGGACAGGTTGGGGGAGTGGGCAGATGCAGTATAATGTGGATAAATGTGAGGTTATCCACTTTGGTGGCAAGAACAGGAAGGCAGATTATTATCTGAATGGTGTCAGATTAGGAAAAAGGGAGATACAACAAGACCTGTGTGTCCTTGTACATCAGTCACTGAAAGTAAGCATGCAGGTACAGCAGGTAGTGAAGAAAGGTTATGGTATGTTGGCCTTCATAATGAGAGGAGTATAGGTGCAAGGAAGTATAAGAAGTAAAGTGGATGAGCTTGAGGCTCAGTTAGAGGTTGGTAGATATGACATTGTGGGGATTACTGAGACGTGGCTGCAGGAGGATCGGCCCTGGGAACTTAATATTCAGGGTTATACATCCTATAGAAAGGACAGGCAGGTGGGCAGAGGTGGGGGGGGGGGGGGGGGGGTTGCTCTGCTGGTGAGGGATGGAATTCAGTCCCTTGCGAAGGAAGACATAGGGACTGACGAGGTAGAGTCACTGTGGATTGAGTTGAGGAATTGTAAAGGCAAGGAGACACTAATTGGTGTTATCTACAGACCCCCAAATAGTAGCCGATATAGGGTGTAAGTTGCAGCAGGAGTTAAAAACTGGCATGTAACAAAGGTGATGCCACTGTGGTGATGGGGGATTTCAATATGCAGGTAGACTGGGGAAATCAGATTGGTTCAGGACCCCTAGAAAGAGAGTTTGTAGAATGCCTCCGAGATGGATTCTTAGAGCAGCTTGTAATGGAGCCGACCAGAGAAAAGGCAATTCTGGATTTAGTGTTGTCCAATGAACCAGATATGATAAGAGAACTCGAGGTAAAGGAACCGCTTGGAGGTAGTGATCATAATATGATTAGTTTTAATCTGCAATTTGAGAAGGAGAAGGTTAAATCGGAAGTGTCAGTGATGCAGTTGAACAAAGGGGACTATGAAGGCATGAGAGGGGAGCTGGCCAAGATAGACTGGAAAGGGATCCTAGCAGGAATGACGGTGGAACAGCAATGGCAGGAATTTCTGGGATAATCTGGAAGATGCAGGATCATTTCATTCCAAAAAGGAAGAAAGATTCTAAGGGGTGTAGGAGGCAACGTGGCTGACAAGAGAAGTTAGGGTTGGAATAAAACTAAAAGAAAAGATGTATAACACAGCAAAGAGTAGCCGGGAGCCAGAGGATTGGGAAACTTTCATAGGACAACAGAAGGAAACAAAACGGGCAATACGGGCTGAAAAGATGAAGTACGAGGGGAAGCTGGCCAGGAATATAAAGAAGGACAGTAAAAGCTTCTTTAGATATGTTAAGAGAAAAAGATTAGTAAAGACAAATGTGGGTCCCACGAAGGCAGAAACAAGTGAATTTATTATGGGCAACAAAGAAATGGCAGAAGAGTTGAACAGGTACTTTGGTTCTGTCCTCACTAAGGAGGACACAAACAATCTCCCAGATGTACTAGAGGACGGAGGATCTAGGGAGACAGAGGAACTGAAAGAAATTTTCATTTGGCAAGAAATAGTATTGAGAAATAGACTGATGGGACTGAAGGCTGATAAATCCCCAGGGCCAGATACACCATTCCAGGGTACTCAAGGAGGTGGCTCTAGAAATCGTAGATACATTGGTTAAGACAGAATTGCAGATACTGTAAAAATTGAAGGTAGACAAAACTGCAGGAGAAACTCAGCGGGTGAGGCAGCATCTATGGAGAGAAGGATTAGGCGATGTTTTGGGTCGAGACCCTTCTTCAGACGAAGGGTCTCGACCCAAAACATCGCCTATACCTTCTCTCCATAGATGCTGCCTCACCCGCTGAGTTTCTCCTGCAGTTTTGTGTACCACGGATGCATTGGTGATCATTTTCCAATGTTCTATAGATTCAGGATCGGTTCATGTGGATTGGAGGGACACTAATGTTATCCTACGTTTCAAGAAAGGAGGGAGAGAGAAAACGAGGAATTATAGACCAGTCAGCCTGACATCGGTGGTGGGGAAGATGCTGGAGTCAATTATAAAAGAAGAAATAATGATGCATTTGGAAAGCAGTAAAGGGATCGGTTAAAAGTCAGCATGGATTTATGAAGGGGAAATCATGCTTGAGTGATCTTCTGGAATTTCTTGAGGATGAGAAGTAGAATAGATGAAGGCAAGACAGTGGATGTAGTGTACCTGGACTTTCAGAAAGCCTTTGATAAGGTCCCACACAGGAGATTAGTGGGCAAAATTAGAGCACATGGTATTGGGGGTAGGGTACTGTCATGGATAGAGAAGTGGTTGGCAGACAGGAAACATAGAGCAGGAATAAACGGGTCCCTGTCAGAATGGCAGGCAGTGGCGAGTGGAGTGCCACAAGGCTCGGTGCTGGGGCCGCGACTATTTACAATATATATTAATGATTTAGATGATGGTATTTAAAAGTGACACCAGCCAGTTTGCAGATGGCACAAAGCTGGGTGGCAGTGTGAACTGCAAAGAGGATGCTAGGAGGTTGCAGGGTGACTTGGACAGGTTGAGTGAGTGGGCAGATGCGTGGCAGATGCAGTATAATGTAGATAAATGTGAGGTTATCCACTTTGGCAGCAAGAACAAGGAGGCAGATTATTATATCAATGGTGTCAGATTAGGAAAAAGGGAAGTGCAACGAGACCTGGGTGTCCTTGTACACCAGTCACTGAAAGTAAACATGCAGGTACAGCAGGCAGTGAAGAAGGCGAATGGAATGTTGGCCTTCATAACGAGAGGATTTGAGTATAGGTGTATATAGGTCCTTCTGCAGTTGTACAGGGCCCTGGTGAGACCACACCTGGAGTATTGTGTGCAGTTTTGGTCCCCCAATTTGAGGAAGGACATTCTTGCTATTGAGGCAGTGCAGCGTAGGTTCACAAGGTTAATTCCCAGGATGCCGGGACTGTCATATGAGGAAAGATTGGAAAGACTGGGCTTGTACACACTGGAATTTAGAAGGATGAGAGGATATCTTAGAAAAACATACCGATATATTACTAAAAGTCTGATCTTGACCGCTTTTGGCTCGCTGTGCTGTGATTTCCGAGAGAACGCCGCTACCCACGGCCGTCATTTTTGGCCACCTCGCTCAGAGCCCCCCTCGCTCAGAGACCCCCTCCTGGACCGGAGGATTTTTCCCATCGATGAAAAATCAGAGAGATATTAATGTTTTTAAAACATTTGAAATTCTCTCTGCTGCCCCTGCTGGTGGGAGTGGGGGTGGGACTATAAAACCCGGAAGTGGTGTGCCTCACTCAGTCTCTGCAAGATGGAGGGAGTCAGAGGGTCACGTCTCTCTGAGCTCTGAATAGCACTGAACACATGTCTACTCAACTGTGAGTTTCCTTAATGTGGTTTGAAAATGAAAATATGGTTGGTTTGAAGTAAAACTACTGCAAATGGTTGTTTGGGGGGTTTGGGTTGAAGTTAAAAGGCACTACTGCAAATGTTGGTTTGGGTGCTTTGGGTAACTTCCTGTTTACACTGTATATTGATTTTAGATAAAACGCTACCACTTACAGCTGTAATTTTTGGCCATCTCACTCAGTCCCCCTCCGCTCAGCAAGTGCAGAGGATTATTCTCATCAATGAAAAATACAAGTATTATTAGTGTCTAAAAAATGTTGATAATCTCTCTCCTGTCAATCACGCCATGAAGGCCACACCTTTTCCGGTTGGAGGGGGAGGGGTTATAAAACCCGGAAGTGTGGATGTGGCTCAGTCTCTGCATGATGGGGGAGGGAGAGGTCACGACTCTGTCTGAGCTGTGAATCAACTGAACACACTGAATGTCTACTGAACTGTGAGTTTGGTGTTTTGTGTGGTTTTATGGTGGTTTTATGGTGATTGCGCCCTGCTTGAAATGGTATGAAACTGCACTTGAATTTGGTGGCCTTGCACCCTGCTTGAAGTGGAATTTCAAGGAACAGCCATGAGTCAACTGCCAGCCCACCAGCCGTGAGTGAGCTGCCAGCACATCAGGCTTGAGGGACTGAGCTTCCACCCCAAGAACCCATACCAGCGCTCCAGAAAGCCCCCCCACTGGCCACCAATATTGGAATTGGTGGAGAGATGAAATATTGCGTCGGGGGACCAACCCTCCCAACGGGTCCCACTTAGTCTAGTAAATTTATAAAAAGGCTGGACAAGCTAGATGCAGGAAAAATGGTCCCAATGTTGGGGGTGTCCAGAACCAGGGGCCACAGTCTGTGAATAAAGGGGAGGCCATTTAAAATTGAGATGAGAAAAAACCTTTTCACCCAGAGAGTTGTGAATTTGTGGAATTCCCTGCCACAGAGGGTAGTGGAGACCAAATCACTGGATGGATTTAAGAGAGAGTTAGATAGAGCTCTTGGGGCTAATGGAGGGGTGGGGTGAAGGCAGGAGAAGGTGGTTAGGAGGGAGAGATAGATCAGCCATCTAGTGAGACAATACCTGGAGTATTGTGTGCAGTTTTGATCCGCTAATCTGAAGAAGGACATTCTTGATATTGAGGGAGTGCAGCGTAGGTTTACAAGGTTAATTCCCGGGATGTCGGGACTGTCATATGCTGAGAGAATGGAGCAGCTGGGCTTGTACACTCTGGAATTTAGAAAGATGAGAGGGTATCTCATTGAACATATAAGATTATTAATGGTTTGGACACGCTAGAGGCAGGAAACATGTTCCCGATGTTGGGGGAGTCCAGAACCAGGGGGCCACAGTTTAAGAATAAGGGGTAAGCCATTTAGAACGGAGACGAGGAAACAGTTTTTCTCGCAGAGAGTTGTGAGTCTGTGGAATTCTCTGCCTCAGAGGGCGGTGGAGGCCGGTTCTCTGGATGCTTTCAAGAGAGAGCTAGATAGGGCTCTTAAAGATAGCGGAGTCAGGGGATATGGGGAGAAGGCAGGAACGGGGTACTGATTGGGGATGATCAGCCACGATCACATTGAATGGCGGTGCTGGCTCGAAGGGGCAGAATGGCCTACTCCTGCACCTATTGTCTATTGCCTATTAATTGAATGGCGGAGTAAACTCGATGGGCTGAATGGCCTAATTCTGCTCCTGTGAACTTATGACCTTATGAAACCATTTTAAGCAATGCTTGATTAGTACAGGGTGACAGAGGTTATGGGGAGGAAGCAGGAGAATGGAGTTAGAGGGAAGAGATTGATCAGCCATGATTGAATGGCAGAGTGGACTCGATGGGCTGAATGGCCTAATTCTGCTCCTATGAACATATGACCTTATGAAACCATTTTTAAGCAATGTGGATTTCAGTCATTCATTGGGTATTTATGTTTGGGATAGGAGATTGCTGCAGCTATATTGGGGGCAGTATACACAAGGGGGGTGTTCAGAGTGCTTGTCATGGCTATCCCTCGAGGTCGAGGATGATGGTCAATGTTCTGTTGTTTTAATGGACTCTCAGGTGGCTTACGAGTCCAATCCTGGCTCTGCGGCTCACAGAACAAAGACGCCCGTGCGTGTGTTAGTTTAACGTGTACTTGATGTTGCGCTCCTAGAAGCACCCGGTCCGTCACAAATCCATCAACTCATTCCAATGGCAATAGACAATCGACAACAGGTGCAGGAGTAGGCCATTCGGCCCTTCGAGCCAGCACCGCCATTCAATGTGATCATGGCTGATCATCCCCATTCAGTACCCCGTTCCTGCCTTCTCCCCATACCCCCTGACTCCGCTATCTTTAAGAGCCCTATCTAGCTCTCTCTTGAAAGCATCCAGAGAACCGGCCTCCACCGCCCTCTGAGGCAGAGAATTCCACAGACTCACCACTCTCTGTGAGAAAAAGTGTTTCCTCGTCTCCATTCTAAATGGCTTGCCCCTTATTCTTAAACTGTGGCCCTGGTTCTGGCCTCCCCCAACATCAGGAACATGTTTCCTGCTTCTAGCGTGTCCAAACCCTTAACAATGGCAAGGATATTGATCAAGGAAATGAGGAATGGTTTATTGTTGGCTGAGGTGATGGATCGAAGGGCCGAATGGCCTACTCTGCACCTTCTGTCTATTGTCTATTGTCCATTGACTATATATCTCTCTCCCCTGACGCTCAGTCTGAAGAAGGGTCTCGACCCGAAACGTCACCCATTCCTTGTCTCCACAGATGCTGCCTGACCCGCTGAGTTACTCCAGCACGTTGCATCTATTATCAGGATGTTACCAGGTCTGTGACGTTTATGACAGTGATTAAAATCTGATAGAAATTATCACATTTAGTGTAGTTTAGTGTAGTTTACCGATACAGGCCCTTTGGCCCACCAGGTCCGTGCCGACCAACGATACCCGTACACTAACACCATCCTACACACACAATTTCTCATTTTTACTGAAGCGAATAAACCTACAAACCTGTACGCGTTTAGATTAGGAGTAGGGTCAGGGAAGGGTTAACAAGGGCAGGGGGTTGCCTGCTCCCTGTTGCTCTATTGGGGATGAGTTGTGTGAGATTAATCTCACATGAAGTGTTGGGTTCCTCTTTGAAAACAAGAGCAATGAAATGTGTTTATTGGTGGGACCTCCTCTAGAGCCGGCTTTAGTCTCACGCCCCCCCCCCCCACACCCCCAACCGCACCTCCCCCCTCACCCCCATCCTCACCCCCAACCTCAACCCCCCACCCCCCAACCTCACCGCCCGACACCTCACCCCCCCATCAACCCCAACCTCACCCCCCCACCCTCCCCTCAACCCCCCAACCTCACCCCCCCCCACCCCTCACCCCCCTAACCTCACCCCCCCACCCTCCCCCAACCCCACCCCCACCCCCCCAACCCCCACCCAAACCCCCCCCCTTACCCCCCCCCAACCTCACCCCCCAACCTCCCCTCACCCCCCAACCTCCCCCCAACCTCCCCCCCACAACCTCCCCGCTCAACCTCACCCCCCCCAAACCTCACACCCCCAGCCTCCCTCCCAACCTCACCCCCCAACCTCACACCACCCCAACCTTACCCCCCCAACACACCCCCCCAAACCTCACACCCCCACCCTCCCCTCACCCCCACCCTCCCCTCACCCCCAACCTTACCCCCCCCAACCTTACCCCCCCAAACCTCAACACCCCCAACCTCCCCTCACCCCAACTCCCCCCAACCTCCCCCCACAACCCCCCCAACCTCACCTCCCCAACCCCCCTCACCCCCAACCACCCCCTCAACCTCACACCCCCAACCTCACACCCCCAACATCCCCCACCCTCCCTCACCCCCAACCTCACCCCCCCAACCTCACCCCCCCCACCTCACACCCCCAACCTCACCCCAACCTTACCCCCCCAACCTCACCCCCTCAACCTCACACCTCCCCCCAAACCTCCCCCCAACCTCACCTCCCAACCCCACCCCCAACCTCACTCCCCCAACCTCACACCCCCAACCTCACCCCAACCACCCCCCCAACCTCACACCCCCCAACCTCCCCCCCTCACCCCCAACCTCCCCCACCCCCCCCAACCTTACCCCCCAAACCTCACACCACCCCACTCCCCTCACCCCCACCCTCCCCCTCACCCCCACCCTCCCCTCACCACCTTACCCCCCCAACCTCACACCCCCACCCTCCCCTCACCCCCCAACCTCCCTACAACCCCAACCTCACCCCCCCACCCACCCTTCACCCCAACCTCACCCCCCCAACTCATACCCCCAACCTCACCCCCCACCCACCCTTCACCCCCAACCTCACCCCCCCAACTCATACCCCCAACCTTACCCCCCTAACCTCACCCCCCAACCCTCACCGCCCCCAACCTCCCCCCCCCACCAACCCCCTCCCTCCCCAACCTCAACCCTCCAACCTCCCCCCAACCTCCTCCCCCAACCTCCCCCTCCCCGCTCAACCTCACCCCCCAACCTTCCCCTCCCCCTCACCCCAACCTTGCCCCCCCCAACCTCCCCCTCCCCCTCAACCCTCACCCCCAACCTCACCCCCCCCAAACCTCACCCCCAACCTCACCCCCCCAATCTCCCCCTCACCCGCTCAACTCACCCCCCAACCTTCCCCTCCCCTCACCCCAACCTTGCCCCCCCAACCTCCCCCTCCCCCTCAACTCACCCCCTCAACCTCACCCCCCCAACCTCACCCCCTCAACCTCACCCCCCCAATCTCCCCCTCCCCCAACCTCACCCCCCCAACCTCACCCCCTCAACCTCACCCCCCAATCTCCCCTCCCACCAACCTCACCCCCTCAACCTCACCCCCCCAACCTCCCCCAACCTCACACCCCCAACCTCACCCTAACCTCACCCCCAACCTCACCCCCCCAATCTCCTCTCCCCCCTCAACTTCACCCCCCCCTCAACCTCAACCCCCAACCTCACCCCCAACCTCCCCCCCAACCTCACCCCTCAACCTCACCCCCAACCTCACTCCCCCAACCTCACCCCCCCCAACCTCACCCCCTCAACCTCACCCCCCCAACCTCACCCCCTCAACCTCACCCCCCAACCTCACCCCCCAACCTCACCCCCCCAACCTCACCCCCAACCTCACCCCCCCCCAACCTCACCCCCCCAACCTCCCCCTCCCCCCTCAACCTCACCCCCCCCAACCCACCCTCCCACCTCAGCCTTAGCCTCAGATTTAAGGAACATTACTTTAGGAAGGAGATGAGGAGGAATTTCTTTAGTCAGAGGGTGGTGAATCTGTGGAATTCATTGCCACAGAAAAATATGGAGGCTGTCAGTGGATATATTTAAGGCAGAGATAGATAAATAGATTCTTGATTAGTACGAGTGTCAGGGGTTATGGGGAGAAAGCACAGTTCTGGTCTCCTAATTTGAGGAAGGACATCCTTGTGATTGGGGCAGTGCAGCGTAGGTTCACGAGATTGATCCCTGGGATGGCGGGACTGTCATATGAGGAAAGATTGAAAAGACTAGGCTTGTATTCACTGGAGTTTAGAAGGATGAGGGGGGGATCTTATAGAAACTTATAAAATTATAAAAGGACTGGACAAGCTAGATGTAGGAAACATGTTCCCAATGTGGGGCGAGTCCAGAACCAGGGGCCACAGTCTTCGAATAAAGGGGAGGTCATTTGAGACTGAGGTGAGAAAAAACGTTTTCACCCAGAGAGTTGTGAATTTGTGGAATTCCCTGCCACAGAGGGCAGTGGAGGCCAAGTCACTGGATGGATTTAAGAGAGAGTTAGATAGAGCTCTAGGGGCTAGTAGAGTCAAGGGATATGGGGAAAAGGCAGGCACGGGTTATTGATAGGGGACGATCAGCCATGATCACAATGAATGGCAGTGCTGGCTCGAAGGGCCGAATGGCCTCCTCCTGCACCTATTGTCTATGTTTCTATTTTCTATGTAAGGCAGGAGAATGGGGGAAGGAAGGAGAGATAGATTAGCCATGAATGAATGGCGGAGTAGACTTGTTGGGCCAACAAGCTAATTCTGGTTTTCCATAGTGGATGTTTGCATGTAAGCCCAGGTCAATGTTAGTGTATAAAGTTACACAGGGATAGATGGAGACATGGGAGAAGGAGAGGGAGAGGGAGAGGGGGAGAGAGAGCGAGAGAGAGAGAGAGAGAGAGAGAGAGAGAGAGAGAGGGAGAGAGAGAGAGAGAGAGAGAGAGAGAGAGAGAGAGAGAGAGAGAGAGAGAGAGAGAGAGAGAGAGAGAGAGAGAGAGAGGAGGGAGGGAGAGAGAGAGAGAGAGAGAGAGAGAGAGAGAGAGAGAGAGAGAGAGAGAGAGAGAGAGAGAGAGAGAGAGAGAGAGAGAGAGAGAGAGAGAGAGAGAGAGGAGAGAGAGAGAGAGAGAGAGAGAGAGAGGAGAAGAGAGGGAGCGAGCAATGTGAACAGGTGAGAAAAGGCAGAGGAATTGAGCTTGTTAACATGTGTATACATGTCCTTCACAGGAAAGGTTTAATGGGATTTTGGTCTTAAATGGGGTCATTTTGTCATGTTGGAAGCCGGTGACCAGTGGGGTGCCTCAGGGATCTGTGTTGGGTCCACTGTTGTTTGTCATGTACATCAATGATCTGGATGATGGGGTGGAAAATTGGATAAGTAAGTATGCAGATGATACTAAGATAGGTGGTGTTGTGGATAATGAAGTAGATTTTCAAAGTCTACAGAGAGATTTGGGCCATTTGGAAAAGTGGGCTGAAAGATGGCAGATGGAGTTTAATGCTGATAAGTGTGAAGTGCTACATCTTGGCAGGACAAATCAAAATAGGACGTACATGGTAAATGGTAGGGAATTGAGGAATGGCTGTGGAACAGAGGGATCTAGGAATAAACTGTGCATAGTTCCCTGAAGGTGGAATCGCATGCAGATAGGGTGGTAAAGAAAGCCTTTGGTGTGCTGGCCTTTATGAAATCAGAGCATTGAATATAGGAGTAGGGAAGTAATGTTAAAATTGTACAAGGCATTGGTAAGACCAATTCTGGAGTATGGTGTACAATTTTGGTCGCCTAGTTATAGGAAGGATGTCAACGAAATAGAGAGAGTACAGAGGAGATTTACTAGAATGTTGCCAGGGTTCCAGCAACTATGTTACAGAGAAAGGTTGAACAAGTTAGGTCTTTATTTCTTTGGAGCGCAGAAGGTTAAGGGGGGACTTGATTGAGGTCTTTAAAATGATGAAAGGGATAGACAGAGTTGACGTGGATACGTTTTTCCATTGAGGGTAGGGAAGTTTCAAAACAAGAGGGCATGACATGAGAATTAAGGGACAGAAGTTTAGGGGTAACGTGGGAGGGGGGACTTCTTTACTCAGAGGGTGGTGGCTGTGTGGAATCAGCTTCCAGCAGAAGTGGTGGAGACAGGATCGATTTTAACATTTAAGAGTAAAGTGAATAGGTATATGGACGTGAAGGGAATGGAGGGGTATGGTCTGAGTGCAGGTAGATGGGACTAGGGGAAAACAAATGGTCGGCACGGACTGGAAGGGCCGAGAGGGCCTGTTTCCGTGCTGTAATTGTTATATGGTTATATGGTTATATGGGTACCTTGGTCAGCATGGACGAGTTGGGCCGAAGGGTCTCGTTCTATGCTGTAAACATCATCCTGCAGCTCACCACATGTTATACCCTTTATCCCCAATCTGTGGACAGCCTGATCTTTTACTGGCTGGATAGCACACGCAACAAAAAAGTATTTCACTGTGCAAGGGGGGCACGGAGGAGCAGCGGGAGAGTCGCTGCCTCACGGCGCCGGAGACCCGGGTTCCATCCCGACTACGGGCGCTGTCTGTACGGAGTTTGTACCTTCTCCCCGTGACCTGCATGGGGTTTTCTCCGGGTGCTCCGGTTTGGAAATAGCATGAATTGTAAATCGTCTCCAGTGTGTGAAGGTTAGTGTTAGTGTGCGGTGGGATCGCTGGTCGGCACGGACGCAGTGGGCCGAAGGGCCTGTTTCCATCCTGGATCTCTAAACTGAACTACACTACACGTGACAATACCAAACTAAACTAAACTAAACTTAACTAAACTTAACTAAACTATCATACTTTGTATAATTGGCTATAATTCCAAGAGATTTCATTTTCATTTGAATACCCTGTCATTGGAAATGAACTTTAACCTATCGGGCCATTCTTTGGGAAGTGAACCAAAATGTCACACGCGTAACCAGACGGCGTCACATTAAAACATTCTTGCAGGACATTAATCTATACCTACAGAACTATAATGCATTTCTGCAAAAGATATGAACATTCCAGCTTGTAATTCACTGAGTTATGATATCTATCTCTCTATCTCTCTATCTCTCTATCTCTCTATCTCTCGATCTCGATCTCTATCTCTATCTCTATCTCTATCTCTATCTCTATCTCTATCTCTATCTCTATCTCTATCTCTATCTCTATCTCTATCTCTCTGTATCTCTCTCTATATCTCTCTCCTCTATCTCTGTATCTCTCATCTCTCTATCTGTGTATCTCTTCTCTGTATCTCTCTTCTATCTCTCTCTCTATCTCTCTCTCTATCTCTCTCTCTATCTCTCTCTCTATCTCTCTCTCTATCTCTCTCTCTATCTCTCTATCTCTCTATCTCTCTATCTCTCTATCTCTATCTATCTCTAAAACTCTCATCTTGTCCTCTTCCGGTTTGCGTTGTTTTTACATTTTTCGCAAAAACGGTACCCGATAGTGCTACGAATTTTCGCCATCTTACTCGCCGTTCTCCTGTGCTCCAAGCGCACCAGGTTTTGTTCCAATCGGTGGAATGTTACTAATGTAATGAAGGTTTAAAAATCGTAAGATCAGCAGATTGGTCTTCTCACCTGTCATTCGCCGGGACGCAATGCCCCCTCCGGCACCCACTGTCAATCACCGGTGCAAAGAAAATAAAGCCCCGGAGGCTGGGCTGAGTCCTTCAGCCCTGAAGCCGCCGCGAGTCCGTCAGTCGCGAAGCCGCCCTGAGCCCGTCAACCCCGAGTCGGCACGGAGTCGGTGAGCCCGGAGTTGGGAACGGCCCGGAGTGCGGAGCAACCCGCCTACGCACCCCCTCCTGAAGCCGTCCCTATTCCCCGGCTACAGGAATCTCCCCCGACTTCCGCCTGAAGCCGCCCCCGGCTACAGAACGCTTCCGACAGCCCCCGCTGAAGCTGGTGGGGAGCGGCAGTGGCAGGCCATGGCAACGGAAGGTCATGTCAACGGCAGCGGTAGGACACGGCAGCGTTCCCTCCCCCCCCCCCACACCACCACCAGCCCCGACAGCCCCACCTGATGCCGTCCCCCTCCCCGCCTGCAGGACACTCCCCTCACCGGTCCCCAACAGCCCCGTCTGAAGCCATCCCCATCCTCTCGCAATGAAGGCCAACATACCGTAACCTTTCTTCACTGCCGGCTGTAACTGCATGCTTAGTTTCAGTGACTGATGTACAAGGACCCCCAGATCCCGTTGTACTTCCCCTTTTCCCAACGATATTTAGATAGTAATCTGCCTTCCTGTTTTTGCTACCAAAGTGGATAACCTCACATTTATCCACATTAAACTTCATCTGCCATGCATCTGCCCACTCCCCCAACCTGTCCAAGTCACCCTGCATTCTCATAGCATCCTCCTCACAGTTCACACTGCCACCCAGCTTTGTGTCATCTGCAAATTTGCTAATGTTACTTCAAATCCCTTCATCCAAATCATTGATTTTTATTGTAAATAGCTGCGGTCCCAGCACCGAGCCTTGCGGTACCCCACTAGTCACTGCCTGCCATTCTGAAAGGGACCCGTTAATCCCTACTCTTTGTTTCCTGTCTGCCAACCACTTCTCTATCCATGTCAGCACTCTACCCCCTAATTACCATGTGCCTTAATTTTGCCCACTAATCTCCTATGTGGGCACCTTATCAAATGCTTTCTGAAAGTCCCAGGTGCACTACATCCACTGGTTCTCCCTTGTCCATTTTACCTAGTTACATCTTCAAAAAATTCCAGAAGATTAGTCAAGCATGATTTCCCCTTCGTAAATCCATGCTGACTCGGACTGATTCCTGTTACTGCTACCCAAAATGTGAGGCTAAACCATCTTTTATAATTGACTCCAGCATCTTCCCCACCATCGATATCAGGCTAACTGGTCTATAATTCCACGTTTTCTCTCTCCCGCCTTTCTTAATAAGTGGGATAACATTAGCTACCCTCCAATCCACAGGAACTGATCCTGAGTCTATAGAACATTGGAAAATGATCACCAATGCGTCCACGATTTCTAGAGCCACTTCCTGAAGTACCCCGGTCTCGTTGCACCTCCCCTCTTCCTAACCGGACACCATTCAGATAGTAACCTGCCTTCCTGTTCGTGCCACCAAAGTGGACAACCTCACTTTCATCCACATTGTACTGCGCTGATTCGAACTCGGAGATTTACGGCAGTGGCCGTTCGTCGGTACTCGGGTCTCTTGAGGACATTTTTCAACAAGTTGAAAAATCTTCACGAGTCTCCCTGAGCTTGCCTGCCGTTAGCGAGTCTTCCCGAGTACCTGCCTTAGCGTTACGAGCCGCTAAGAGACGTCCCCGAGCTCCGACATGCCCGCTACGTTCATTCTCCGTGCTTACCACGAGTTTGATTTTTTTTTAAACGCGGGAGAGCTCTTGGAATGAACTCGCACCGTGGGACAGGGCCATTACTTTGTTTCCCGTCTAGTCTCTTTAGAATTTCTTGCATGTTCTTCCTATACTTTGCTCAACTTAGTCTTCTCGTTTGGCAGTCTCTCCTCCAGTGACCTATTTGGTTACAATTGAAGCACACTTCTGTGAGGCTGCTACTTTCTTTACTCTAGAATAGTCCTCTGGGTATGTAAAGGGCTTTTTACAACTTCTTCTCGATTCTGGGTTATTCTCCTCTACTGTGTTCTTCTGCAGTTGTATCGGGCTCTGGTGAGACCACATCTGGAGTATTGCGTACAGTTTTGGTCTCCTAATTTGAGGAAGGACATCCTTGTGATTGAGGCAGTGCAGCGTAGGTTCACGAGATTGATCTCTGGGATGGCGGGACTGTCATATGAGGAAAGATTGAAAAGACTAGGCTTGTATTCACTGGAGTTTAGAAGGATGAGGGGGGATCTTATAGAAACATATAAAATTATAAAAGGACTGGACAAGCTAGATGCAGGAAAAACTTTCCCAATGTTGGGCGAGTCCAGAACCAGGGGCCACAGTCTTAGAATAAAGGGGAGGGCATTTAAGAGAATTGTGAATTTATGGAATTCCCTGCCACAGAGGGCAGTGGAGGCCAAGTCACTGGATGGATTTAAGAGAGAGTTAGATAGAGCTCTAGGGGCTAGTGGAGTCAAGGGATGTGGGGAGAAGGCAGGCACGGGTTATTGATAGGGGGCGATTAGCCATGATCACAATGAATGGCGGTGCTGGCTCGAAGGGCTGAATGGCCTCCTCCTGCACCTGTTTCTATGTTTCTATGTTTCTAATGTTTCTATGGACCATCTCAGTGCTTCTAATAATGGTGTAATTAGGGACTTCCGGTGGCGCTATGGAGCGGTAAACCACAGCACCAGCCAGCTCCGCAAAAATTTTTCAAAAAAGGGATTTAAACAGATTTAAAAAGAACTTACGATCGACTGCTTTCACTGTCTGCCGCCTCAACACCGACGGTACCGGCTGACGTCATCAGCCCTGCGGACAAATCATGACGGCACGGAGCCCTACCGACAAGACAAAAGCTCGAAAAACCCGGGCGAGACCGGGAGAAGGGCATGGGAGAAGCCTCGGACTCGAGTAGGGCCAGCTCCTTGGATAGACGTTTCCAGGAAAGCAGACACAGGAGGTGAGGACTTGAAAACTTTTATTTCTCCACCAGATGGCTGATTTAAAACGTGAGTTCAAGGCAGAAATGAAAAGATATAAAGAAAGAAATGAAAGTAATACAGGGACGATTAAAGGAAGAAATTATCTCAAATTAATAATCAGATGGACTTGATGAAAAAATCAATGGTGTGAATTTCAAAAGATACAAAGAACAAATTGATAATAAAGTTCAAGAAAGAATCAGAAATATTGAAGGAATGAAATCATTGATATGATTAATAACCTGGAACGCAAGATGGAGGGTAAACTTGAAAATGTTAAAAAAGACTTTAAACATAAGATTGAACCCTATTGCAAAGTGGTCGAACAACAAGTTAATGGCATTAAAAACCTTGAAAAGATAGCGGAGGCTAGTACTGTGTCTACTGCAAAGCTGATAACAGAACAAGAACGTCTACTGGAGTTGTTATCCAAAGTAACAGATAAATGCACGCAGCTGGAAGGCTATCAAAGAAGGCAGAACTTGAGGATTGCAGGGATTCCTGAAGGTCTAGAGAAACACGAAGACACTCGAGAATTCACTGCTAAATTACTGCAAGCTGTTTTATCTTTGGATGATATGCCTTGTTTTAGCTCGTGCACATCGAGTCGGCAGAAGACAGACCAGTACAAACGCCCCCAAGACTAATTAATCATCGTCAAGTTACAATATGAATTCACCCTCGAGGACATTATGCGAAGAGCCTCGAGAACAAAGAATCTGAGTGTTTCATGGACAAAGAATCAGTATCTATCGAGACTATCCCCCAGAGGTTGCAGAAAACGAAAAGCGTTTAACGAAGCCAAAAACCTTATGAGGGGGTAGAAAACTGAGAGATACGGTCTGAATTACCCAGCAATCCTAAGAGTTACTTATAAACAACGTGGAACACTTTAGGAACAGAGTTCAAGTCTGTACTCCAACAGAATTCGCAATGGAATTGCAAAGAACTAGTTTGACACTTGACGCCCAACGGGACCATCTCTCCGCTTTTCCCTCGCCTCTCATAGCAAATATACTGCCTTTTACTATTTTTAAAGACCTAGTACGGTCTCTTAACATTTTATGAAACTTTATACGACAACATGGAATTAGAAGAAATCAGAAGGAATGGACAATGTCGTATGGAACGAAATGTTTTCCCGGATTGGAAGAAGCTCACCGAACATTGACAATTATTCATAATATACAAAACTAACACAAACAAATAACACACCTACTAAAATTATACGCGGTTTTATTATTACTATGACTGTTATTAACCAAGACTGTGAACTATTGCTAATTAATAACTACTAATAATTAATATCTTATGTCCTGTTACATTTGGAGATATCATCCTCCCCTCAATATATTTCCTCCCTCTTTTAATAAGACTTCTATTTTTTGTATTTAAAAAAAAAAAAAAAAAAATTTCTTTAACTGTGGCTTTATAATTGGATTTTTTTTAACTAATCTTAGATATATATACTTTTATGATGTTTAATATCACTCTTTTCATTTCTTTAATACTATATTCCCGTTAAAATATTATCATGGAATAATAATTCCTTAAAAATTAGGTGCTACTCTGGCTAAATTAATAAACATCAATGCCGGAAGCCTTTAAATTAATAGCCAACACAACTTGGCTTTCACAAATACAAATATTTTATTTGTAGTTCTTCTATTCTTTATACACCTTACTAAGCTTTTTATTCACTTTTCATTATTTTTTTATGTTTACTATATCTTTCAGTTTGAATGGAGCTATATACTGGAACAATGGGAGATACATTCGTGAAGCACATAAAAGAGATCTAAAATTCATCTAATCGGTGTTCGGTGTAAGGTTAAGTCTACTGCGCGGACCCTGGACCCTATTCTAGATTCCCACAAAACCTAAAATGCAGGATTTAAAAAGAAATATGGGGAACGAGGGATTAACCTTTTGCAGTTGGAATTTAAAGGTATCAATGAACCAATAAAAAGAGAAAATATTGACAAACTTAAAGGGGCAATGAAAGCTGATGTAATTTAACATTCAAGAAACTCACCTAAAGAAAGACGCTGAAAATAGGCTGAAAGCTAAATGGATAGATAAAATATATCACTCTTCCTTTACACATAAATCAAGAGGCGTAGCAATATTATTTCGTAAGGTACTTTATTTAAGCATATATCTACTATATCTGATAAAGATGGCAGATACATTATTTGTAATAGGAGAAATAAAATAGGGGAAAAAATGATTTTTGTTAAACATCTAATGGTCCTAAATTTTTGATAGTCCTTTATTCTTTAAGAAAGATACTTATATAATATTCCAGAATTAACACATTACAATTTGATAATTGGAGGAGATTTTTAATTTTAACACCCAAAAAAAAAAAAAAAAATTGTACATTAGACCTTTATTTAGATAGATCTTCAAAACAAAGGAAACTAAATCGCTTTCTAGTGATTATTATTAAACGCATACATTCAAAAACCGTCTAACATTAAGATGTTTGGAGAACAGAAAATCCTACTGGTCGAGAATATTCCTTCTATCGCCAGTACATAAAACCTATTCAAGAATAGATTACTTCCTAGTAGATGCAAAGATTATTCCACTTACTTACGAATCCAAATATCATATATTATAATTTCAGATCACGCACCATTAACATTTAAAATTAAAATAAAATGGTAAAACAGGAAATCTAGGACACATGGAACTTAATCCACAAATTTTAAAAAAATAAAACAATCAGGAATACATCATAACTCAGATTTAGATGTTTTTTGAAATAAATGACCAACCAGAAATATCTCGCTCTTTATTATGGGAAACATTTTTTAAAGCATATCTTCGAGGAATTATGATTTCTTCACAAGCATTCCATAAATAAGAAGATTCGGAAGGAACAAACATGACTTAGAAAGGGAGATCAAACAATTAGATATACAGAATGCAACAAAATCAGATATAATAATACATAATAAAATTGTAGCATTGAAGTATAAATTAAATAAAATATATACTGATCAAGTTTTAAAATACTACCAACATACTAAACAATTGTTGTTTGAATTTGGAGACAAACCACAAAAACTATTGGCTCGACAATTAAGGAAAATTGAAGCTGAAAAAATTAGTATACATAGGATTAAATCACAAAACGGTGAATTATTAATACAACCAAGGATATTAATGAAAGATTTATGCAATATTATAAAAATTTGTATACTGGTAACACGACAGTAAAATAAAACAGAAATAGATGCCTTTTTAAATGTATGTAACTTAAAAGAAATTAGATTTACAAAATAGAGAATTTTTAAATGCCATATTTCAATAAAAGAAATCCAAGAATTATTAAATCTTAAAAAATGGTAAAAACTCAGGACCAGATGGTTATAGGCTCGGAATTTTTATAAAAATTTTTCTTGACCAAATGGTCCCATATTTAAAATCATTCGTATATGAACAAGATATATACACAAGAGAAATGACAGACTATCATTGAACGAATCTATTATCAAACACTTATACCAAAAATAAATAAAGATTTGGATGACCCAGGATTCGTATAGAGCAATTGCTTTATTAAATACCGATCAAAAAATTTTAACAAAAAATTCTTGCACAAAGACTAAGCAAAATTGTTAACGAATTAATTCATCCTGATTCAAACAGGATTTATACCTAAAAGATATTCTTCATATAATTTAAGACGGTTATTTAATATATATATATTCGAAAAGGAAGTGATAAAAAAGACTTAGTAGTCATCTCGTTGGATGCAAGAAAAAGCTTTTGACCAGGTGGTATGGCATTATCTATTTTCGGTGATGGAAGCTTTAAGCTTGGTGATAAGTTTACTACTTGGGATTAAATTATTTATACGCAAATCCAACAGCTAGAATAGTAACAAAATTATATGTTATCAACTAAGTTTAGTTTATCTCGAGGTTGTAGACAAGGCTGTCCTTTAATCGCCATTACTGTTTGCGTGTTAGCAATCGAACCCCTTGCTCAAAGGGTAAGATTACATCCAGAAAATATATGGATACGATACTAAAGATACTAAGAATAAAATATCGTTATATGCGGACGATATATAACTTTATATTTACTAAAACGGAATTAAGTTTCTGTAAAAAATTTATTGTTAAAACTAATAACGAATTTGGTTTAATTTCAGGATATAGTATCAATTGGAATTATAAAAGTGAACGTATGCCAATAACCTTGAATAGTTACAGATATTACAACAATTTCCTTTCAAGCATAACAAATGAAAATAGTAAATATCTTGGTATTTTGTTACAAAATGATTTGACTCTTATTTAAATCTTAATTTCCGTTTATTATATGAATATTAAATAAAAAATATCTTATATGGAAAAAGCTTACCTATCTCAATGTTAGGTAAAATAAACGCAATAAAAATGATTTTCCTCCCACAATTATTATATGCTATTTCAATCATTCCCGATTATATTCTCTCTAAAAATTTCTTTAAAAAAGTATAGACTCAATAGTCACTAACTTTATTTGGCACTATAAAATCATAGAATAAATAAAAAAACATTTATGTAAAGCTAAATAAACGGGGGGCTTAGCTTTACCAAATTTTATGTTCTATATTGGGCAGTTAACATTTGAATATGAATTTTTGGGTTAGGGAAATAGATAATAACAAATTTTGGTTTAAAAATGGAAAGAGAAGGACTGTTTTCCATTTGAAAGTAGCTTATATTATGTTGCTATATTAATGTACTAAGAAAATTTATAGTGAAAATTTGATATTAGAAAAGTGGATACGTATTTGGAAAACAAATAAAGAAAAACACTAAAACTAAAATTTATAACCGCTAGCTCTTACAATTGCCAACAAATTTTCGTGTAAAACCGTCAATGATGGATAAGCTTTTTTACAATGGAAAAATTAAAGGATTTCAAAATATAGGGGATCTTATATGGATTAATTCTTTTCTGGCATTCAGAATTAAACAAATTAACGGGCTTCATTATAATGTATTATTTCAGATTTTACTAATCAGGAAACTATATCTTGCAAATACTCAAGATACTTAGAAATTGAAAGAGTGAAATTTTAGATGAATGTTGAATAAAACACAAAATACTGACAATATGATTTATCTACAATTTTAATATTTTGTTGGAAGTGATACTCCTTGGATTTACATAGCAGCGCTGGGAAAATGAAACTAAGTCAAATTATTAGTCCAGAATTATGGGGAAGAAAGCTACAACATATACATTATTGCTCTTTAAATGCTAAAACATGAATACTATTCTCCTTATACAGTTTAAAATCTTAATAGGGATTAATTATTCTAAATCTAAAACTCCATAATATATTCCAAATCTATCATTATGTGATAATGTCAAATCAAGGAAGCAAACTCTGTCACACTCATTTTCTAATTGTACGATGATTTTAGTATTATTGGAATGAAAATATTCAAATTATCTCGAGTTATTTACATATTACTCATGACTTTATGACCAAAAGTTAATCATACTTGGAAATACCGGAAAAGGACAAATTAATTACTTGGATTCATAGTACTTTTATCGACTATCTTTATTTTTTGGAAAATTAATATTAAAATTTTTGAATGGCCTGTATCCCAAATTAAAATGTGGTGGAATTCAGAAAGGACGGAGACACTTCCTTGGAAGAGATTGAGATTGTCCTCATGGGACAGGTTAGATCTCTTCAAGGAGATATGGTCTACTATTAAATATATAAGGGTCACAACGGTCGGCGCAGGGACTTGACTGAGCCGAATATCGAGGGATGAAGAAATACAATAAACAAACAAGTGAATGTATCTCAAAATTGGATTACTTAGTTAATACTTCAATCTCCATCAACTTTTTCACACTTTCTTTCGATTTCTATTCTTTTTCTCTATCTCTGATCTTGAATAAAGTAAAAAAAAAAAAATAAAAAAAAAAAAATATAAATAATGGTGTGTACTGAACTCATGCTGATGATTTCAATAGGTCTTGGGATAGGTGACGGTCGTTTTGTCCATTTAATATGAACGGCTGGGGATCAGGACTGTGATGAAAGTGGGTCGGTCTGATGGAAAAAAGGTATTTGCCTTCTTGGGTATGACATTGGCCAGCTTACTCTTGCTTTTTGGAGTTCCTGAATTCTCCAGGATTTAGTGACCTCCTAAATTTCTATCTGGATGTTTTGTCTCGGAGGGTCTCGAGTGTCCCTTTTGGATTCTGAAAGTCCTCTTCTTGTGCCCTTCTTGCCATCGTCCGTAGTCGGACATGCTCAATCCCACACTGAACCTGTCCATTACACAATGTATTATATGATTGGGTATCATTTTGAGATTTCTTCTATCCAATGCGTACAATTAGATGGGGTCTAAGTCTAGTGCATTATGTATATAATGCGCCTGCCTGCCTGCCGCCTCTAAATGGGGAGGCTATTTAAGACTGAGTGAAAGAGAGTTGTGAATTTATGGTATTTCCCTGCCACAGAGCAGTGAGGGACAAATCACGATGGATTTAAGTAGAGAGTTAGATAGAGCTCTAGGGGCTAGTGGAGTCAAGGGATATGGGGAGAAGGCAGGCACGGGTTATTGATTGGGGACGATCAGCCACGAACACAATGAATGGCGGTGCGGGCTCGAATGCCGAATGGCCGCCTCCTGCACCTATTTTCTATGTTTCTATGATCTGGATACTCTGGGACTCTAATTTCTCCCATTCCATTCTTTGCTAACATTTGTGGACTCCATGGTCCCGGGTCAGAGTTTGGCGCCAATTTTTTAACCACATATTCGTTATTGGTTTTACTGCCGGCTGACATTGCTGCTTTATACCTTCTTGCCAGTGGTATCTTACAGCTCTGGCCATCTGACGCACGGCTTGCCCACCAGTCCATATAGTATTAGTTCTGGTTGATTCAGCCACATTAGCTGGAGAGACAATTCACATGTGGCACAGTATTGTGGAAGAATGTACTACTACTTCCAATTCCATAATTTTACTGATTGATCCATAGACAGTTCTGAAAATCTTTCGAAGAACTCCTTCTCCCATCTTCGGTTTTATATCCAAAACTCTAGCTGGGTCAATTGGTTTCTGAAGAGTATTCGCAAGGGCAGTTAGAACTGCCTTTTCCCTTGCGCCATTGTCTCTACTTACGTATTCCAGTGCTCATGTGACGGGAGTCTAGGGTTGAAAGAATCTACTATGGGAGCACACTCGCCCTCTAGCAGGAACCCATGCATGCAGGAGGTGCAACTCCAGAGCCAACAAAGATCATGGGAGAGCCCTTTTCCACCCCTGCAACGGACTGTTCCATCTGCCTCCGTTGCCATGCTGTGAAACTGAGGAGTATGAGAAGGAGTTTCCGTGCTGTATCTCTCAACGAACAAACTAAACCAAAGGAAGTGCAGATGCTGTTTTAAACCGAAGATAAGACCAAAAATGCGGGAGTAACTACAAGCGGACGTGGGCAGCGCTCTGGAGAGAAGGAATGGGTGACGTTTCGGTCGAGGCCCTTCTTCACTAACAGAGACTGGGTAAAGCCATGCCATAACAATACCTACAATGGAGGAAGGTTGCAGCCAATTAACCTTCTCTGCTGATCGGGACGATTCGCTGCAGCCTCCGGGTGTCGTGCATGGTGGTGCTAGCCAAACCAACCATGATGGAGAAGGTGAGGACAGACTCAACGATGCCGAGTAGATTGGTCCCATCATTGCCTGTGGCGATTGTGCTTATTTTTTGCCTCAGCTGGCCGCAGGAAGTACATCCTCTGTTGGGCCTTTTTGACTGAGGAGGTCGATGGTAGCCGCCCATTAAGGTCCTTGAGATACTAACCTCTCATCTTTTAATTATGTTAAATGTTGGGTTTGTAGAATATTGGGTGATGGGTAGTTTAGAACTTAAATATATTATATAAATATAAAAAAGATTAAATTGATAAATAATGAGCTGTGAAAAAGCATATGAAATAATAAACGCGAGATAAATTTCTAGGATAATTGATTGGAATAGGGATGTTGTAAGTAATATCTGGGGGAGAGGATAATAAGAAAATGATGTATATTAAGTATGATATTTGTAATAAAATGAACATTATATGACTCCAATTCAGGGTTGTTGTCGCTCCTCAAACGTAGAAGACTTGACAAGGCGTCTGAGAGGTGCATAGTTGGTGTAGTGAATAGAGGAAGGAGAGGAGAGAGTACGCAGCCTTGCGGTGCCTCTATGCCAAGTTTTTGCGGTCCGAGATTGCTTTTCCCCACCTCACATGCTGCTTCCTGCCTGTCGCTTCCAGGGAAGTATAGGAGCTGTCTGTACGGAGTTTTGTACGATCTCCATTCCCCGTGACTGGCGGGTTTTCTTTTCCTCCGAGATCTCCGGGTTTCCTCCCACACTCCAACACGTGCGGTTTGCAGGTTAATTGGCTGGCAAACATGTAGTTATCCCTAGTGTGTGTAGATGTGTTAGTTGTGCGGTCATCGGACCCTGTTTCCATGCTGTATCTCTAAACCAAACTAAACTAAACCAAAAGGAACTACAGTATGCTGTTTATGAAACCGAAGATAAGGACACAAAAAGCTGAGTAACTCACGGGACGGGCAGCGTCTTCTGTAGAGAAGTGATGGGTGACGTTTCGGTTCGAGAAACCCTACATCACAACCAGAGACTGGGTACGGCCATGTACACTACACTGATGGCACCCGGAATGCAGTAACTAGAGACCTGCGCAGACAATAATTATTCCAGTGTGACTCCATCGCTCCATTTGCAAGCAATTTCAATTATGCATTTGTTGCACAAGCCCTGTGTCCACAATAGTGTAAGGCTGGAGGGGGACTCACAGCCGATGGCAGACAGGTGCGCTAATGGATATTCAGAGCCAGGCAAATACCAAGAATCAGACTGTAGAACGAGAACAGAGTTCAGTTCCAGTTTTAGTTCAGTTTAACATTGTACACGTGTACCGAGGTTACAGTGAAAAGCCTTTCAGTCCGCGTGCTGTCTCAGTCAGCCGGGAATACCAATACAAAAACATGATAACAATCAGCGTTTACATGTATAGATACAATGTTAAGGAAAACTTTTAGTGGCAAGGTACAGCCAGCAAAGCTGGTCAAGATACCCGGTGTCACCAATGAGGGAGGTATAGTTTCTGGACTGAAGAAGGGTCTTCGACCCGAAACGTCACCCATCCCTTCTCTCCAGAGATGCTGCCTGTCCAGTTGAGTTACTCTAGCAGCTTGTGTCTATCTTCGGTTTAAACCAGCATTTGCCGTTCCTTCCTACACGGTAGTTCGGGACCGCTCTCTGGTTGTGGTAGGGTGGTTCAGTTGCCCGATGGCACCAAAAAAGACAGGGCATCGGGCAGTACAGTGGCACAGTGGTAGAGTGGCCGCCTCACAGCGCCAGAGACCCAGGTTCGATCCTGACTACGGGTGCTGTCTGTACGGAGTTTGTACGTTCTCCCCGTGACCTGCGTGGGTTTTCTCCGGATGCTCCGGTTCCAATAGACAACAGACAATAGGTGCAGGAGTAGCCAGCTATTTGGGCCCTTCGAGCCAGCACCGCCATTCAAGAGTGTTCATGGCTGATCATCCCCAATCATACCCCCCAACGTACCGTTCCTGCCATCTCCCCCATATCCCCTGACTCCGCTATCTTTAAGAGCCCCATCTAGCTCACTCCCACAATCCAACAACATGCAGGTTTGTAGGTTAATTACGTAGCTTCTGTGAATCGTAAATTGTCCCTCGTATGTGGGATAGAACTAGTGTATGGGTGATCAATGGTCAGCACAGACTCAGTGGGCCGAAGGGCCTGTTTCCACGCTGTATCTCTAAAGTCTGAAAAGGAAAGAACGTGGGTACATATATCCTTGAAAGTTGCATCATGGGTAGATAAGGTGGTCAAAAGATTTTGACACTTTGGCCACTTCTCAGCCAGAGTGTTGAAGTTCGGAGGTCATGTTTATAATGGTATAAAAAAGACGCAGGTGAGGCTTTGCTTGGACTGCTAGACTCGCCTTGCACGAAACGTCATTCCCTTTACCTGTATCCGTACACTGTGGACGGCTCGACTGTAATCATGTATTGTCTTTCCGCTGACTGGTTAGCACGCAGCAAAAAGCTTTTCGCTGTACCTCGGGACACGTGACGATAAACTAAACTCAACTATTCTGTGCGGTTTTAGTCACCATGTTACTGGAAAGAAGTTGTCAAGCTGGAAAGGGTGCAGAGAAGATTTACGAGGATGTTGCCAGGACTCGAGGGTGTGAGCTACAGGGAGATGTTGGGTGAGGCTGGGTCTCTATTCCATGGAGCGCAGGAGGATGAGGGGAGATCTGAAATAGAGGTGTTCAAAATCGGGTAGATGCACAGAGTGTCTTGCCCAGAGTAGGGAAATCGAGGACCAGAGGACATAGGTTCAAGGTGAGAGGGGAAAGATTTAATAGGACATTGCTACAATGTCAAATGGGGGAATTCTTTGCCACAGACGGCTGTGGAGGCCATCATTGGATACGTTCAAGGCTCAGATATAGAGATTCTTGATTATTCTGGGTGTCAGGGGTTATGGGGAGAAGGCAGGAGAATGGGGTTAGGAGGGAGAGATAGATCAGCCATTATTGAGTGGCAGAGTAGACTTGATGGGCCGAATGGCCTAATTCCTCTGCTATCACCTGTGACATGAACGAGCGGGTAACTATTTCACACAGAGGGTGGTGGGTGTATGGAACGAGCTACCGGAGGAGGTAGTTGAGGCTGGGACTATCGCAACGTTTAAGAAACATTTAGACAGGAACATGGATAGGACGGGTTTGGAGGGATATGGACCAAACGCAGGCAGGTGGGACATTGTTGGTCAGTGTGGGCGAGTTGGGCCGAAGGGCTTGTTTCCACACTGTCTCACTCTATGACTCTATAAACACTTAATTTTACTTCGGAGTCACGTGAGTGATTCCGTGAAGAACCCCGTCTAGGCCGCATGCGCGTCTGTTTGCGTCCACTTTAGCCCCCCCTGAGGTACAGGGGTTGCTATTGATTTCTTTATTAACGTAAACCATTAATACATGTGAATCAATATCATGCTAATGCATTTTGATTATTCACTCATCCTGAGTCAATCGACGCAGTGAGACGCTGAGATTTCGATCTGCGGCATGAAATCACAGAGCTTTGAAGTCTTCACGGAATCACTCACGTGACTCCGAAGTAAAATAGTAAGATTAAACGAGAGCTTACCAGTTTGCAGTTTGATCTTGATTTTATGAGGAGTTACGTTGGTGATTACGTGCCCTCCACGCCAAAAAAAAAAACAAAAAAAACAAAAAAAAAAAAAAAAAAAACAAAAACAAAAACAAACAAAAAAAACAATGAAAAAAACAAAAAAACAAATAAAAAAAAAAAAAAAAAAAAAAAAAAAAAAAAAAAAAAAAAAAAAAAAAGAAAAAAAAAAAAAACAAAAAAAAAAAAAAAAAAAAAAAAAGAAAAAAAAAAAAAAAAACCCTCTCTTATAAAAGGTTTCTCGAGTCACGCATCTTACTATGTCACTTCGGTGATTGTTATTTGTGATTTCATACCGCTGCTTAGAAGATTGACGCGCATGCGGCCTGGCGGGGTTCTTCACGTAATCACCAACGTAACTCCTCATAAAATCAAGATCAAACTTCAAACTGGTAAGTTCTCGTTTAATCTTACTATTCCTGATGGTCCTGGTATCATCTTTGACACAGCCATTATTAGTTAGTTTTGTTTATTGTCACGTGTACCAAGATAGTGAACAGCTTTTGTTGCGTGCTAACCAGAGTAGAGATGCACGATAAAGGGAATAATGTGAGTAATGTTTGATGTAAGATTAAGTCCAGTAAGGTCCAATCAAGGATAGTCCGAGGGTCTCCAATGAGGTAGATAGTAGTTCAGGACCGCTCTCTAGTTGTGGTAGGATGGTTCAGTTGCCTGATAACAGCTGGGAAGAAACTGACCCTGAATCTGGAGGGAAACAAAAACTTCTTGAGGAACTCAGCGGGACAGGCAGCATCTATGGAGAGAAGGATTAGGCGACGTTTCGGGTCGAGACCCTTCAACTGAATCTGGAGGCGCGCGTTTTCACACTTCTGTTCCTCTTGTCCGAAGGGAGAGGGGAGAAGAGGGAGTGGCCGGGGGTGAGACTGGTCCTTGATGATGCTGGAAAATTATTTTACCCAGAGTTGGGGCGCATGTTTAAGGTGAGAGAGTAAAGATACTTGAGGTGCAATCTTTTCACCCTAAACGGTGGGTGTATGGAACGAGCTGGCAGAGGAGGTAGTTGCGGCTGGGACTATAAAACCGTTTAAAAGACATTTGGACAGGTACATGGATAGGAAAGCTTCAGAGAAGGGATATGGACCAAACGTGGGCAGGAGGGACAAGAGTAGATGGGGTATCTTTACTTCATCTCATTGAAACCTATCAAATAGTGAAAGGCTTGGATGTGGAGGGGATGTACGACTTGGCATTTCATTTAAGGTAGACACAGAGTGCTGGAGTAACTCAGCGGGTCAGGCAGCATCTGTGGAGAACATGGATAGGTGACGTTTCACAGAGTGCTGGAGTAACTCAGCGGGTCAGGCAGCATCTGTGGAGAGGAGGAACGGGCGACATTTAGGGTCTGAAGAAGGCTCCTGACCCAAAACATCGCCTACTCATTCCCTCCACGGATGCTGCCTGTCCCACTGAATTACTCCAGTGTTTTAAAAATAGAAACATAGACATTAGGTGCAGGAGGAGGCCATTCGGCCCTTCGAGCCAGCACCACCATTTATTGTGATCATGGCTGATCGTCCCCTATCAATAACCCGTGCCTGCCTTCTCCCCATATCCATTGACTCCACTAGCCCCCAGAGCTCTATCTAACTCTCTTAAATCCATCCAGTGATTTTGCCTCTGTGGCAGGGAATTCCACAAATTCACAATTCTCTGGGTAAAATAATTGGCGTGCAGGTACAGCAGGCAGTGAAGAAAGCTAATGGAATGTTTGCCTTCATAACAAGAGGATTTCAGAACAGGAGTAAAGAGGCTCTTCTGCAGTTGTGTAGGGCTCTGGTGAGACCACATCTGGAGTATTGTGTACAGTTTTGGTCTCCTAATTTGAGGAAGGACATCCTTGTGATTGAGGCAGTGCAGCGTTGGTTCACGAGATTGATCCCTGGGATGGCGGGACTGTCATATGAGGAAAGATTGAAAAGACTAGGCTTGTATTCACTGGCGTTTAGAAGGATGAGGGGGAATCTTATAGAAACATATAAAATTATAAAAGGACTGGACAAGCTAGATGCAGGAAAAATGTTCCCAATGTTGGGCGAGTCCAGAACCAGGGGGCAGTCTTAGAATAAAGGAGAGGCCATTTAAGACTGAGGTGAGAGAGTTGTGAATTTGTGGAATTCCCTGCCACAGAGGTCAGTGGAGGCTAAATCTCTGGATGGATTTAAGAGAGTTAGAGCTCTAAGGGCTAGTGGAGTCAAAGGATATGGGGAGTAGGCAGGCACGGGTTATTGATAGGGGATGATCAGCCATGATCACAATGAAGGCGGTGCTGGCTCGAAGGGCTGAATGGCCTCCTCCTGCACCTATTGTCTGTGTTTCTATGTGACTATTGCTGTTGAATAACATTTTTGCTTAGGTATGATGTTCTTTGAAATATGCCGTTACATATATAGTTACCTTTGTTGAAGTCAAACCTTTCTTGTTAAATGAATTGCTTAGTTTTTCCAATATGATGTTATTTTTAAGCTGACGTTAAACAATTTATTTCTTAAAAAGTTATTGTAGATAAGTTCATTTCCAATGTGATTAGTACACTTCAGTGTCACCTTCTGGTGTTGTGAAGGCCGGTGACGCGGAGCGTTGTAGCCCGCTTGGAACACGACCGTTTTTAGGGCGGCTACGGGCGGCAGGCACTGACGCTCGCAATTGCTGGAAAAATTTGCAAAGTGGGACAGGCCCTTAAGGAGTTAGTGGTGGACTTTAGGAGAGGAACACCCCTGCATCCATCGATGGTGTGGACGTGCAGTTTACCAGAGAGTACAAATACCTTGGAGTGTACCTGGACAGTAAACCTGGCTGGTCCAGGAACGCTGAGGCCCTGTACAAGGAGGGGCAGAGCCGGCTGTACTTTTTGAGAAGGCTCCGCTCCTTCAACGTCTGCAGTGAGACGCTGCAGACATTCCACCAACCGGTGGTAGCCAGTGCCATCGTCTTCGCTGCCATGTGCTGGGGCAGAAGGCGGCAGAGGCCAATAGAATTAACAAACTCATCAGGAAGGCCGGCTCCGTCCTGGGGGCGGGAGTTGGAGTTGGATTCATGGGGAGGTTGGTCTTGGAGGGGGGGGGGGATGCTCCTCAAACTGCGGAGCATCCCGGACAATACAGCTCCACCCCCTCCGTGACACACTGGTCAACCTGAGGAGCACCTTCAGCAACAGACTGGTTCCACCAAGATGCAGCACGGAACGCCACAGGAGATCCTTCTTCCCTGCGGCTATCAACCTGTACCACTCCTCCCCCTTCTGTCGTGGGGTAGACTGCGACTGACTCCTCTCCTCTCCCCCCCCCCCCCCCCAATCTTTGCACATCCCCAATTGTTTCCACTCGCCAGTTTAATTTCATGTATCTTGTGTTTTATGACTGTTGGCAGATTAATTTCCCTCCTGGGATAAATAAAGTTCTATTGTATCACATCAAGAGGGAAACTGGGCCCCAGGAGAAGCCAGATTCAGGGTACAGGTTAACTACAGAAGGCTCAGTGTAATGAATAAGGCCCCACTCGATTCAAAAGTGACAATAATGCAGGCTCAAGGTAACAGGAACTTTATTTCACTGACAGGTTTTTGCCAGAAATAAAAAAATGATGAAAACAATAAATAGAGCTTGTAGGGGCTGGAGGGTGAACAGGCCCAGCGATGGTCAGTCGATGCTGGCAACAGGCCCAGGCTTTGCCCACCGGGCCTGGGTCAGCCCCGTCCACAGCCCCGTACTGACGAGGCTGCCTCAGTGGCCCATCATGGGCATGCCCCTGCCACGGGGCTTGGAGGCAGCAGAGGAGTCGACGGTGGAGCGCGGGTTCCTGATGGTCTCATCCACAGACAGGATGAGGCAGGCCGCCTCCGAGGCAGAGGTCAGAGCGTTGATCCGCACGATCGCCGGCTCCCACACGCACGCCTCAAAGTTGTCCGCGATGTCCTCGTTGTTCACGTCCACTCCGTACCACACCCCTCCCTGTGGACACACAGGCACCCTCATCACACTGCACACCCCTCATCACAGTGCAGACCCCTCATCACAGTGCAGACCCCTCATCACAGTGCCCTCATCACAGTGCAGACCCCTCATCACAGTGCAGACCCCTCACCATAGTGTAGACCCCCACACCACACCCCTCATCACAGTGTAGACCCCCGCACCACACTGCACACCCTCACCACACTGCACACCCCTCACCACAGTGTAGAACCCACGCACCACAGTGTAGACCCCCGCATCACACTGCACACCCTCACCACACTGCACACCCTCACCACACCGCACACCCCTCACCACAGTGTAGACCCCCGCACCACAGTATAGACCTCCACACCACAGTGTAGACCCCTCATCACACTGCACCCCCCCCCCTCCTCCCTCCCCAACCCCAGCACAAGCTGCTAGGGGAGGTAGTTGATGCAGGGACTATCACAATGTTCAAGAAACGGGTACATGGATAGGACAGGGTTACAGGGATAGGAACCAAACGCAGGTGTGGGACTAGGGTAGCCGGGACATGTTGCTCGGTTGGGCTTATGGGCCTGTTTCCATGCTGTATCACTCTAAGACATTGCAGAGAGTTGTGGTAGTCCACTGCACAGACCAGACTCCCCACCATCAACACTTCACACTGCCTCGGATAAATAGTCAACATAATCAAAGATGGACACGAACTGCTGGAATAACTCAGTGGGTCAATAAGCATCTCTAGGAGGATAGGTGGCGCTTCGAGTCGGGACCCTTCTTCAGTTCCAACATGAAACGTCACCTATCCATGTTCTCCACAGATGCTGCCTGACCCGCTGAGTTACTCCTGCACTCTGTGTCTATCTTTGATATAACCAGCATCTGCAGTTCCTTCCTATCACAATATAATCAAAGACTTGTCCCACCCCGGTCATTCCTTCTTCTCCCCGCTCCCGTCCGGCAGAAGCTACAGGAGCTTGAAAGCGCGCACCACCAGACTCAGGAACAGCTTCTTCCCCTCTGTTATCGGGCTTCTGAACGGCCCTTCCGTAAGCTAGGGTACTGTCCGATTCACCGCTACCCCATTGCGGACATTGGACTCTGTCTGTGGAACTGATGCGCCACAATGCTGAGAACTATATTCTGCGCTCTGTATCTTCCCCTTTGCTCTACCTATTGCACTGGAGTTTAGCCTGGTTGTATAGCATTATCTGATCTGCTTATGCTAAATAATTACGTATACCCGTTTCTGCGTTCTATGTTACATGTAACAATAATAGAGGGCCTGTCTATTCATTTATCACATGAGCAGGGAATTTACAATGCCAAATAATTTACTATTAAAACAAATCTCAACCATTCTGTATAACTGTAAAGCTATAACACTGTAACATATTCTGCACTCTGGAATGGAGAAGGGTCTCAACCCGAAACGTCACCAATTCCTTATCTCTAGAGATGCTGCCTGTCCCGCTGGGTTACTCTAGCTTTTTTTAAAGTATTTTTCTCTCTTTTCACTATCTGTTGTGCAACTTGCCATAGTATGATTTGAAGACACAAGAACTGCAGATACTGGAATCCTGAGCAAAACACAGATGCTGGTGGAAAGAAGCAAGGTTGCCGGAAAAATCAGCCATGGACCTGTACAACGAATGGTCTGTACATGGGGAAGTTCATGTGATAGGAGCAGAATTAGGC
Organism: Okamejei kenojei; assembly: GCA_035221665.1. NCBI lineage: Eukaryota > Metazoa > Chordata > Chondrichthyes > Rajiformes > Rajidae > Okamejei > Okamejei kenojei. The sequence goes on from CM069131.1 coordinate 189,285,466, forward strand.
CATTCGGCCCATCAAGTCTACTCTGCCATTCAATGGCTGATCTATCTCTCCCGCTTAACCCCACTCTCCTGCCTTCTCCCCGTAACCCGTACTAATCAAGAACCTGTCAATCTCTGCCTTAAAAATATCCACCGACTTCATAGAAAATAGGTGCAGGAGTTGGCCATTCAGCCCTTCGAGCCTGCACCGCCATTCAATATGATCATGGCTGATCATCCAACTCAGTATCCTGTACCTGCCTTCTCTCCATACCCCCTGATCCCATTTAGCCACAAGGGCCACATCTAACTCCCTCTTAAATATAGCCAATGAACTGGCCTCAACTATCTTCTGTGGCAGAGAATTCCACAGACTCACCACTCTCTGTGTGAAAAAATGATCTTCTCATCTTGGTCCTAAACGACTTCCCCCTTATCCTTAAACTATGACCCCTTGTTCTGGAGTTCCCCAACATCGGGAACAATCTTCCTGCATCTAGCCTGTCCAACCCCTTAAGAATTTTGTAAGTCTCTATAAGATCCCCCCTCAATCTCTAAATTCCAGCGAGTACAAGCCAAACTTGGCCTCCACAGCCGTCTGTGGCAATGAGTTCCACAGATTAACCACTCTCTGACTAAAGAGATTCCTCCTCCTCACCTTCCTGAAGGAACGCCCTTTAATTCTGAGGCTGCGGGTGTCTGGTCCTGGACTCGCCCACTAGTGGAGTCATCCTCTCCACATCCACGGGTCAGAGCCCGCAGCCGAGTCCGAGGAGGAAGTACAATGGGGACCTGGCGTGGGGGGGAGAGAACAACGGGACCTGGCGAGTGGGGGGGGAGAACAACGGGACCTGGCGTGGGGGGGGGGGGGGGGGGGGGGGGGGGGGGGGGGAGAGAACAACGGGACCTGGCGATGGGGGGGGGGGACTGGGGGGGGGGGGGGGGGGGGGGGGGGGAGAGAACAACGGGACCTGGCGAGTGGGGGGGGGGGGGGGGGGGGGGGGGGGGGGGGGGGGGAGAGAGAACAACGGGACCTGGCGTGGGGGGGGGGGGAGGGGAGAGACAATGGGGACCCGGTGCAGTACTTTGTAAGTGCCATTTCTGCAGCGATCATTCGCATACCTTGTGTTTCATTGTGACTTGTCGCGTGGCAATAAAGTATTAATTCATTAATGCGGTCGGTCGTTCACTGGATCTGGGAAGAGAATGACCAAGTGGGGGGGAACGTAGTGCAAGTGCACTGAGAGGCGAGAGCTGTAACGGGTGCAGTGGCTGCGGGCGTGGGCGGTACGTGCACGGACAGGCTGCGTGTTTACCTGGGCATGCTTGGCACGCAGCTTGTTGAGGATGTTGGTGGCGTCAAAGCCGGCGTTGTCACACAGTTGCCGCGGGATCACCTCCAGTGCCTTGGCGTACGCCCCAATCAGCAGCTGGACCTTGCCCGGGATGGTCCTGGAGTAATCCCGCAGGTACTTGGAGATCTCCATCTCAATGGCACCTCCCCCGGCCACCACGGAATCATTCTGCAAAGATGAGACAGAGCGGTGATTTAGTTTAGTTTAATTTAGACATACAGCATGGAAACAGGGCCTTCGGCCCACCGGATCCACACTGACCAGTGTAGGAGGGAATTGCAGAAAGTCACAGGACTTTCAGTCATGGTCACATGGATTGGCGGTGCTGGCTTGAAGGGCTGAATGGCCTGTTCCGACACCAAAATACTGTAAAAGATGGTTTGCATGGTATCCAGTCAAATCATACTTCACATAAATATAATCAAATCACACACAAGAACAAGAGGTAGAGAGAAGAGAAAAATGGCAGCGTGCAGAACGATAGTCTCTGTTCCAGAGAAAGAGTCCAATGCCCTCATTTGCTCCATAGATGCTACTTCACCCGCTGAGTTTCTCCCGCATTTTTATCTACCTTCGATTTTCCCAGCCCCTGCAGTTCCTTCTTAAACCCTCATTAAATCAGCTCTGTTAACTTGCTTATGGAAGGGCCATTCAGTACTCAGATAACAGAGGGCAAGAGGGGCAAGAGACAATATTGTCTATTGTCTCGACCTGCAACGTCCACCCATACCTTCTCTCCACCCAAAGATCATAGTGATACAGCATGGCCCACATACCTCTACATCCGTCCTATCCATGTACCTGTCTAAATGTTTCTTAAACGTTGCAATAGTTCCTGCCTCAACTACCTCCTCCTGTTCCATACACCCACCACTCTGTGAAAAAGTTACCCCTCAGATTCCTATTAAATTCCCCCCCCCCCCCCCCACCTCACCATAAATCTTTGTCCTCTGGTTCTCAATTTCCGCCTCTGGTGCATCTACCTGATCTATTCCTCTCATGCAGAGCTGCCAAGTTTTGTCAGAGCAGTTCAGTATTCTAGTACCTGAAAATCAGTATTTTTACACGGTGCCATTTTGCTGAAAAAAGTGTTTTTTTTAAAATGTGCGGTCATACCCATGTAAATGTAAAAGAATGCAACGTTGCTGCCAATTGACACGTCTTCTCCGCACCTTACTAGACGGCGCATTCATTGCCATCTTTGTATACTGCTGTTGGAACGGCTGCTTCCTGCTTATAGCGCCTGATGATGATGCAGAAGCCATTATGGAAGCCTCCCTCTCTCTCTCTCTCCCACCTTCTTTTGTATCTCCCCCCTCCCACTCCCTCCCCTAACAGTCTGTGACCCATAGCGCTATGTGTAGAGGCAATAGCGCTCCAGCTGGTAGCGCTATTTTTACAACCCACAGTGCTGTTCTTTGAAATTCCCACGTGTGAAACTGACAGCACTGTTTAAACCTGGAGCGGGACAGGCAGATCAAAGCTTCCAGATCTTGAAATGTAAAATACTAACAGATTGAATCTGCTATAATTTAGAGGTACAGTGTGACTTTTTATATCCTTGCATTTTTTAAGCAGCAAGATGAAAACAGGAAGTCGAGCTGATTTTTAAAAAATCCGTATTTTACAAAACAAATCCGTACATCTGTATTCTGATCGCATTTCCGTACAAAATACGGAAAATCCATACTACTTGGCAGCTCTGCTCATGCTGTCACCTCTCAATGACGTCGTAAACCTTGTCTGCGCCCTTTCCAACCTGACACCATCCTTCCTCTAATGGTGCCCAGAACTGGCAGACGCCCGGTTCTTCACTCCTCATTGGGAAATCAGCCGGGGTGAGGCTGGTTCTTGATGATGCTGGATGGAAAATCGGGACAGTAGCCTAGCTGCTGGAAGCCACTGTTCCCAGGCTTCCAGCAGCTAGGCTACTGTCCAGATTTTCCATCCAGCATCATCAAGAACCAGCCTCACCCCGGCCACTCCCTCTTCTCCCCTCTCCCATCGGACAAGAGGTACAGAAGTGTGAAAACACGCACCTCCAGATTCAGAAGGCAGACAAAAAGCTGGAGAGACAGCATCTATGGAACGAACGAATGGGTTACATTTCGGGTACATTACAGATGCTGCCTCACCCGCTGAGTTTCTCCAGCTTTTTTTCCACCATCTGCAGTTCTTTCTTAAACACCGCCAGATTCAGGGACAGTTTCTTCCTAGCTGTTATCAGGCAAATTAATCGTCCCATCAACAACTAGAGAGCTGTCCTGACCCAGTTCTCCGATCAGTCTTACTGTCTACAACTACATTTTATCTTTGTCCCACACACTCCCCTGACATCAGTCTAAAGAAGGGTCTCGAACCAAAGCGTCGCCCATTCATTCTCTCCAGAGATGCTGCCTGTCCCGCTGAGTTACTCCAGCATTGTGCGTCTACCTTCAATTTAAATCAGCATCCTGCAGTTCTTTCCGAAACAATAATAAATCTGTTTGTTTAATTGACGCAGAATGTCAAACCTTTCGCTCAACGTCAGCAAGACAAAGGAGATAGTGATGGACTTCAGGAAGTGAAGCGGTCCACACGCCCCAGTCTGCATTGATGGCGCTGAAGTAGAGATGGTTGAAAGCTTCAAATCCCTAGGGGTCAATATCACCAACAACTTCTCCTGGACCACCAATACTGAAGCAACGCCCAAGGAAACACACCAACGTCTCTACTCCCTTAGAAGGCTTCGGAAGTTTGGCATGTCCCCCACAACTGGGCAGGATACCGAGTTGGATGATCAGCCATGATCATATTGAATGGCGGTGCAGGCTCGAAGGGCCGAATGGCCTACTCCTGCACCTATTTTCTATGTTTCTATGTAACTCTCCCCAACTTCTACAGATGCGCCGCAGGAAGCATTTTATCGGGATGCATCACAGCACGGTTTGGGAACAGCTCCATCCAAGACCACAAGAAATTGCAGCGAATTGTGGATGCAGCCCAGACCATCGCACAAACCAACCTCCCTCCCCCATTGACTCCATGTACACCTCACGCTGCCTCGGCAAGGCCAGCAGCATCATCAAGGACCAGTCTCACCCCTCTCCCACATCAAAGGTACAGAAGTGCAAAAACGCACACCTCCAGATTCAGGGACAGTTTCTTCCCAGCTGTTATCAGGCAACTGAACCATCCTACCACAACCAGAGAGCGGTGCTGAACTACTATCTACCTCATTGATGAGCCTTGAACTATCTTTACTCGGACTTTTCTGCATTTACCTTGCACTAAACATTATTCCTTTTATCTGAACACTGTGGACGAACGGCTCGATGGAAATCATGTATATTCTTTCCGCTGACTGCTTAACACGCCACAAAAAATGTTTCACTGTACCTCGGTACGTGTGACAACAAACCAAACTAGAATGTTTGAGCAGTCCCTACTACTCAATCTGGTTTCCGATTTTAAGGTCAATAACTCAGGACATCAACACACTTTAATGTTTGAGTTCTCACCTTAATGGCCCGCCTGACGATCATGATAGCATCATGAAGGGAGCGCTCAGTCTCATCCATAAACTGCTCCGAGCCTCCTCGCAGTAAGATGGTGCACGTCTTGGCCTTGGGGCATCCAGTGAAGAAGTTGTATCTGCGGGAAGTGCAGGTACAAGAGGTTACAGGCCTCCATCATCTCCCCAAGTGTAGACATTACAGGTCCCCATCATAACGCCCCAAATGAAGCACGTCACACCAGAGGTGAGCTACGGAACACTAGACGACCAAACACTAGGATGTTTACACCTCACGCTGCCTCAGCAAGGCCAGCAGCATCATCAAGGACCAGTCGCAATCCCGGCCACTCCCTCTTCTCCTCTCTCCCTTCGGGCAAAATGTACAGGTGTGAAAACGCACAGCTCCAGATTCAGGGACAGTTTCTTCCCAGCTGTTACCAGGCAACTGAATCTTCCTACCACAACCAGAGTGCAGTCCTGAACTACTATCTACCTCATTGGTGACCCTCGTACTATCTTTGATTGGATTTTACTGGCTTTACCTTGCACTGAACGATATTCCCTTATCATGTGTCTATATACTGTAAATGGCTCGATTGTAATCATGTAATAACACCTACATCAGGTTGCTGTTCATTGACTTCAGCTCCGCCTTTAACACTGTCATACCCGCTAGCTTGATCACCAAACTCAGCGGTCTTGGCATCTCCACTTCCCTCTGCAATTGGACACTGGACTTCCTCACTAACAGACCACAGTCTGTTAGGATCAACAACCTCACCTCCTCCACTATAACACTGAACACTCGCGTGCCACAGGGCTGTGTGCTCAGTCCTTTCCTCTACTCACCCATGACTGCATCAAGTATGGCTCCAACGCCATCATAAAATTTGCCGACGTAGACCAGCGACAACGACGAATCAGCCTACAGGGAGGAGGTCCAGCACCTGACAACCTGGTGTGCAATAACAACCTCGTCCTCAACTCCCAGAAGACGAAGGAAATCATTGTCGACTTCAGGAAGAACAGAGGGGGCACTGAGGTGGAGCGGGTCTCCAACTACAAATTCTCGGTACACATCTCGGAGGATCTGTCCTGGTCCCTCAACACCTCCAAGCTGATCAAAAAAGGCGCAGCGCGCCTTTACTTCCTGAGGAGGCTCAAAAAAGCCCACCTGTCCCCTGAACCAACTTCTACCGCTGTAAAAGCATCCTGACCACCTGCTTTGGTACAGCAGTTGCACCGTAGCAGACAGGAAGGCACTACAACGGGTGGTGAAAACCGCCCAGTACATGATCGGTGCCCCGCTCCCTGCCTTGGATGCCCTCCACCGAAAACGGTGTCTGAGACGGGCTGGGAAGATCATCAAGGACCCCTCCCACCCTAACCATGGATTGTTTGCCCTCCTACCATCGGGGAGGCGGTACAGGAGCCTCAGGTCCCACACCAGCGGGATGAGGAGTAGCTTCTATAATAACACCATCGCACTGCTGAATTCAGAGTCCCGCCGATAGATTTCCACACCTGTATTTATTTATCTGTATTTACCTATATATTGCTATCACTTCGTACTGTCACTAAACTGCATTTTGTTGTACCCATACTTGTATCTGTGCAATGACATTAAAGTTGAATTGAATTGAATTGAATGTACAGTCTTTACGCTGTCTGGTCAGCACGCAACAAAATCCGTTCACTGTTGACGTGACAATAAAGTAAACAGAATTGAACCAAACTGAATTGATTTATTCAGGGATATCCTGAAGGGAGGAAGTCTAGTCAGGGTCATTTGGTCAGGTACATGGATAGGAAGGATTTAGAGGTCTAACGGATCTCGACCTGAAACCCATGTGTTGTATTATCTGATCTGATAGCACGCAAAACCAGGTTTCTCGCTGTTCTTTGGTACTCGTGACAATAAGATAACTAACACCAATGTAGAGCTGTAGGGCGGCACGGTGGCACAGCGGTAGAGCTGCTGTCTTACAGCGGCAGAGACCCGGGTTAGATTCCGAATACGGGTGCTGTCTGTACGTTCTCCCCGTGACCTGCGTGGGTTTTCTCCGAGATCTTCGGTTTCCTCCCACACTCCAAAGGCGAACAGGTTTGTAGATTAATTGGCCTGGTAAATGTAAAAATTGCCCCTATTGTGTGTAGGATAGTGTTTAATGTACGGGGTGATCGCTGGTCGGCACGGACCCGGTTGGCTTTAGAGCCCGTTTCTGTGCTGTGTCTCTAAACTAAACTGCTGCTGCTGCTGTGAAAGCCACAGAGTGAGTCCAATAGTTCACAATGAGTAGATTCTGTGGAGTAAACTGCGTAGCTGGGAAGCAGGTCTTGGTTACCTTTCACTTCCAACCTGGGCCTCCTCGAACTGCTCGCACCGTCCCAGCACATCATCCGTCATGGCATTAATGCTAGTTTGAATGGAGCCGCCACAGGCCTGAGGGACACAGAGACAACTATGTTGGCAGAGACTCAACACATGCACACATTCCATTCACAGTTAGGTAGACTAAAATGCTGGAGAAACTCAGCGGGTTCAGGCAGCATCTATGGAGCAAAGGAATAGGCAACGTTTCGGGTCGACACCCTTCTTCAGTCTGATGTGGGGATGGGAAGAAGAAAGGACAAGGTGGAGACAGTGGGCTGTGGGAGAGCTGGGAAGGGTGGAAGGAGGGAGAAAGCAAGGACTACCTGAAATTGGAGAAGTCAATGTTAATACCGCTGGGGTGTAAACTACCCAAGCGACATACCAGGTGCTGCTCCTCCAATATGCGCCTGGCCCGTCTTCACTGACCCAGTGCAGCCAGGACACCGGGGTCTTAGGGGAAGAATAGAATACAATGCAGGAGCAACAAACTGCACATGCTGGTTTACAAAAATGCAGGCAGCTTTTCTGGAGAATACGGAGAGGTGAACTTTCAGGTCATGACCCTTCTCGACTCAGAGGAAGGGTCCTGACCCGAAACATCACCTATCCATCACCTCCTCCAACCTCATCTACTGCATCCGCTGCTCCAGATGCCAGATGATCTATATCGGTGAGACCAAGCGGAGGCTTGGCGATCGCTTCGCCGAACACCTCCGCTCGGTCCGTAATAACCAACCCGACCTCCCGGTGGCTCAGCACTTCAACTCCCCCTCCCATTCCACATCCGACCTCTCGGTCCTGGGCCTCCTCCACCCAGAGTGAGCAACACCGCAAGCTGGAGGAACAGCACCTCATATTCCGCTTGGGGAGTCTGCATCCTTTGGGCTTGAATATTGAATTTTCTCAATTCTGTTAACCCTTGCTGTCTCCTCCCCTCCACCTCTCCCTCAGCCCTCGGGCCCTGGCATTATCTCCCTCCCCCACCCAGTCGCACCAGCTTCTCATTTTCACACCAAAACAGCTTACAATGGCTTGTGTTCCCTTTATCACCGATACTTCTTTGCATATCTTTCACTCATTGTTCCTTATCTCCCACATCACCGTCTATATCTCTCGTTTCCCTGATCCCTGACCAGTCTGAAGAAGGGTCTCGACCCGAAACGTCGCCTATCTCCTTCGCTCCTTAGATGCTGCTGCACCCCGCTGAGTTTCTCCAGCTTTTGTGTACCAGCACCTATCCATGTTTTCCCAGGGATGAACGTTACTTGCCATGCTCTCATTTCGCACCTCTCGGGAAGAAGGTGCGGGAGCCGAAGAACTCTGGTTCATGTACAGTGACTTCCCAGCAACCATGGGGCACTTGAATACTAGCTCTTTTAGTTTTCAGTGATACAGATATAGGATTGACATATCTTGCGAATGAATGAATGAATGAACAACTCTTCCTTTTGCATACCCGAGGTATGATACCCAAGCCTAACCCCCGTCACCCTGGCCACAAACTCTTTGAATCACTTCCCTCTGGAAGGCGACTCTGGACTGTCAAAGCTGCCACAGCCAGACATAAAAACAGTTTTTTTTTTTTCCACGAGTAGTAGCTCTACTTAATAACCAAAAATCTGCAGCCTCCTTTTGCTCTGGTATTTTATCTCATTCACATGTTTAACCGATAATGTTTTATTATTAATGTTTTATGTGTCATTGCTAACTGTCACCTTATGTCATTGTCAGTTGCGGGCGGAGTTCCTTGTATGTGAATACTTGGCCATTCATTCATTCAAATAGTCATCACGTAAAGGGCATCGACAAAGTTACAAAGTATCCCGCGCCGGGTCTTCCTTTGAACTCCCCCCTCCCCTACCCCCTCTCAGTAGTCCCTCCACCCCCCCCCATGCCGGGTCCTCCTTTGAATGCTTCTGTAAGAATTGAATTGTGTTGAGATGGTGGTACATTATAACAATGACTCTTCACACATTTTGACTCCAAGGTTAGTCTGCAGAATCACTGACCATCATGGTCCGCTTGAGGTCCTCCTCTGGGACTCGGCCTGCGCAGAAAAGGTCCCTGTCTGCAAAGTACTGGGTGGCCACATCTCCGATGGGAAGTTTGGACAGCACAACCTTGGCCCCCGACAGGTAGACCTTCTCCAGCTTATCGTAAAGAATGCTCCACTCTGCGTCCACAATGGCCTGATAGTCCTGGAGTCGGGGAGAGATCAGAGCAATTAATAGCAAGGTCAGGTGAGGAGCTGTACTCTGTAGTGTGGAGGGGAAATACATGAGCACAAATGTCAACCAGCGAAGGAAGGGACTTATTAGCACGAAAGGCAACAACTATAATCCCTAATATCACCTCTTAGAGATCAGAGTTCAATTCATAGAAACATAGAAAATAGGTGCAGGAGGCAATTCGGCCCTTCGAGCCAGCACCGCCCTTCATTATGATCATGGCTGATCGTCCCCTATCAATAACCCGTGCCTGCCTTCTCCCCATATCCCTTGACTACACTAGTCCCTAGAGCTCTATCTAACTCTCTTAAATCCACCCAGTGACTTGGCCTCCACTGCCCTCTGTGGCAGGGAATTCCATAAATTCCCAACTCTGGGTGAAAGTTTTTTCTCACGTCAGTCTTAAATGACCTCCCCTTTATTCTAAGATTGTGGCCCCTGGTTCAGGACTCGCCCAACATTGGGAACATTTTTCCTGCATCTAGCTTGTCCAATCCTTTTATAATTTTATATGTTTCTATAAGATCCCCCCTCATCCTTCTAAACTCCATTGAATATAAGCTACACAATTCAGTTTAAGAAAGAACTGTAGATGCTAGAAAAATCAAAGGTAGACAAAAATGCTGGAGAAACTCAGTGGGTGAGGCAGCATCTATGGAGCGAAGGAATAGGAGACCTTGCTTTCAGACTTCTTCTAACCCTTCTTCAGTCTGGAGAAGGGCCTCGACCCGAAACGTCACCTATTCCTTCGCTACATAGATGCTGCCTCACCCATTGAGTTTCTCCAGCATTTTTGTCTACCTTCAGAGTTCAATACACTTTATTATCAAGTGTACCGATCATCATCATTGTTGAAAACATTAGCGACGCAGCGGTGTTGGTTTCCGACGGGAACAGTGACGGACGCACCACACATCTCTGTCCTCCAGTTCCTGCGGACTTCCGCCTCTGGAAGTCTAGGATTTTGGCGTATGTGCTTTATCATCGTTCCTTGCAATGCCATGTACGACAGTGATCGCCACTTCTACTGAAATGTGGCTGGCCGTTGGCTCGCTAGGAGCTCCTCCGCCCATGTACCGAGGTACAGTGAAAAGCATGCTATCCAGTCAGCGGAAAGACAATACGTGATTACATTCCAGAACTTGCTGCTTCTGGCAGTTTTTAGCAATTCTCAATATTGAAACGCTGTTCCAATTGTTCACAGCAGTGTTTGTCCCTTCAGACTTTGGAGATACTGCGCAAAAACAGGCCCTTCGGCCCAGAGTCAGTGCTGACCAGCGATCACCCCTTACACTCGCACTATCCCACACATTAGGAACAATTCATAATCTATACCGAAGCCCATTAAACTACGTACCGGCATGTCTTCGGCGTGTGGGAGAAAGCCAGAGCACCCGGAGAAAACCCACTAGGTCACAGGGAACACTTTTCAAACTTTGCACAGACTGCACCCGTAGTCAGGATGGACTCGGGGTGTCCGGCACTATGAGGCAGCAACACTGCGCCACCGCGCCATCAACGCCCCACACGCGTCCTCAACACCACTGACCTCAACATTGTCCACCCGGACCTCAGCGTTATCCTTCTCGGCCTTGAGCTCCAGCTCCACATTCAGCAGCGCGATCTTCGGCTTGGTGTACTTCTTGGGCTGCATCTCAAATCCAGCATAAGAGAATGTCTTCTTGAAGGCAACACCGGATATCAATTGAGATTCCTGTCATGGGGATCAACAACATGCAAGAAGGGATGAGAGGATGTCAGCAAACCCAGTACATTCAAGCTACAGTTGTACAAGAAAGAGACACAGGGATGCTGGGTTGTCAAATAAAGACACACAGTGCTGGAGTTACTCAGCGGGTCAGGCAGCATATAGATGGGTGACATTTTGGGTCGGGACCATTCTGCAGACTATAAGTCTTTTTTTTTTTTTAAACAGTTATACAGAAAAGAGGGGATCTTATTGAAACATAAGATTATCATGGGGTTGGACAGGCTACATGGAGGAAACATGTTCCTGATGTTGGGGGAGTCTAGACCAGGGGCCACAGTTTAAGAATAAGGGGCAAGCCATTTAGAACGGAGACGAGGAAACACTTGTGAGTCTAGGGAATTCTCCGCCTCAGAGGGCGGTGGAGGCCGGTTCTCCGGATACTTTCAAGAGAGCTAGATAGGGCTCTTAAAGTTAGCGGAGTCAGGGGATATGGGGAGAATGCAGGAACGGGGTACTGATTGTTTGACAAGGTTCCCCATGGAAGGTTGGTTAAGAAGGTTCAATCTTTGGGTGTTAATGGCGGAGTAGCAAGATGGATTCAACAGTGGCTGAATGGGAGATGTCAGAGAGTAATGGTGGATGGCTGTTTGTCAGGTTGGAAGCCGGTGACCAGTGGGGTGCCTCAGGGATCTGTGTTGGGTCCACTGTTGTTTGTCATGTACATCAGTGATCTGGATGATGGGGTGGAAAATTGGATAAGTAAGTATGCAGATGATACTAAGATAGGTGGTGTTGTGGATAATGAAGTAGATTTTCAAAGTCTACAGAGAGATTTGGGCCATTTGGAAAAGTGGGCTGAAAGATGGCAGATGGAATTTAATGCTGTTAAGTGTGAAGTGCTACATCTTGGCAGGACAAATCAAAATAGGACGTACATGGTAAATGGTAGGGAATTGAGGAATGCTGTGGAACAGAGGGATCTAGGAATAACTGTGCATAGTTCCCTGAAGGTGGAATCGCATGTAGATAGGGTGGTAAAGAAAAGCCTTTGGTGTGCTGGCCTTTATAAATCAGAGCATTGAATATAGGAGTAGGGAAGTAATGTTAAAATTGTACAAGGCATTGGTAAGACCAATTCTGGAGTATGGTGTACAATTTTGGTCGCCTAGTTATAGGAAGGATGTCAACAAAATAGAGAGAGTACAGAGGAGATTTACTAGAATGTTGCCAGGGTTCCAGCAACTATGTTACAGAGAAAGGTTGAACAAGTTAGGTCTTTATTCTTTGGAGCGCAGAAGGTTAAGGGGGGACTTGATTGAGGTCTTTAAATGATGAAAGGGATAGACAGAGTTGAACATGGATACGTTTTTCCCATTGAGGGTAGGGAAGATTCAAACAAGAGGGCATGACATGAGAATTAAGGGACAGAAGTTTCGGGGTAACGTGAGGGGGAACTTCTTTACTCAGAGGGTGGTGGCTGTGTGGAATCAGCTTCCAGCAGAAGTGGTGGAGGCAGGATCGATTTTAACATTTAAGAGTAAAGTGGATAGGTATATGGACGTGAAGGGAATGGAGGGGTATGGTCTGAGTGCAGGTAGATGGGACTAGGGGAAAACAAATGGTCGGCACGGACTGGAAGGGCCGAGAGGGCCTGTTTCCGTGCTGTAATTGTTATATGGTTATATGGATGATCAGCCATGATCACATTGAATGGCGGTGCCGGCTCAAAGGGTCGAATGGCCTACTCCTGCACCTATTGTCTACAAGACGTTGTTGAGGTTATCGCTGATGTATTGTGTTCAGTTTTGGTAGCCCAGCTATAGAAAATATGTCATTAAGCTGTTAAAAGTGCAGAGAAGATTTATAAAGATATTTTCAGGTCACAAGGAACTGAAGAAGCTGGAATCTATAGCAGAGAAATGCAGAGACGTGAGGATGTTGCCAGGACTCGAGGGCCTGAGCTACAGGGGCAGGTTGGGCAGGCTAGAACTTTGCTCATTGGAGCGTTGGAGGCTGAGGGGTAATCCTATAGTGGTGTATAAAACCATGAGAGTAAGTGCATAGAATTTTTTTTCTAAGATAGGGAATCAAGAACAAATAAGCCTAGGTTTAAGTTGAGAGGGGAAAGGTTTAATAGGGACCAGAGGTGCACGTTTTTCCACACAGAGGATGGTGGGTATATGGAACTAGCTGCTAGAGAAAGTGGCACATTAACAACATTTAAAATACATTAGGACAGCTGCATTGATAAGAACGGTTTTGAAAGATATGGACCAAACACAGGAAGATCTTAGATAGGGTATATTGGTTGGCATGGACGCTTTGGGCCAAAGGCATTTCCGTGCTGCACGACACCATTGCTCAGAGAAAGAGCACAGAAACAGAACCTTCGGCCCACCGAGTCCACACTGGCCATCAATCACCCATTTTATGTTATCCCACTTTCCCCATCCACTCCTGAAACATTATGGACAATTTACACAGGGCCAATTAACCTACAAAGCCTCCCACATCCCAAAGCCACGTCTTTGGGATGTGGGAGGAAACGGCAGCACCCGGTGGAAACGCACGGCGTCACAGGGAGCACATGCAAACTCCCCACAGACAGCACCCGAGGTCAGGATCCAACCATTGATGTGTTATGCAAAATCAGATGCAATTTCAAAGTCTGTCAGCTTTTTTTACCTTCTTGAATTCTTCGGGAGTTAAGAATATGTTAGGACAGCGATGTGTGAAAATACAAAAGCATAAAAACCATAACCTTTTAAGAAGCTATAGTGGAAAACAGTAAAATTCCGTGATATTTCACAATAGACAATAGGTGCAGGAGGGGGCCATTCGGCCCCTCGAGCCAGCACCACCATTCAATGTAATCATGGCTGATCATCCACAATCAGTATCTTTAACAGCCCAATCCAGCTCTCTCTTGAAAGCATCCAGAGAACCGGCCTCCACCGCCCTCTGAGGCAGAGAAATCCAGAGACTCACCACACTCTGTGTGAAAAAGTGTTTCCTCGTCTCCGTTCTAAATGGCTTACCCCTTATTCTTAAACTGTGGCCCCTGGTTCTGGACTCCCCCAACATCGGGAACATGTTTCCCACCTCTAGCGTGAGCAAACCCTTAATAATCCTATATGTTTCAATAAGATCCCCTCTCATCCTTCTAAATTCCAGAGTGTACAACCCCAGCCACTCCATTCTATCAACATATTGACAGTCCCACCATCCCGAGAATTAACCTTGTGAACTACGATGCACTCCCTCAATAACAAGAATGTCCTTCCTCAAATTTGGAGACCAAAACTGTACACAATATTCCAGGTGTGGTCTCACTAGGGCCCTGTACAACTGCAGAAGGACCTCTTTGCTCCCATACTCAACTCCTCTTGTTATAAAGGCGAACATGCCATTCGCTTTCTTCACTGCCTGCTGTACCTGCATGCTTACTTTCTTTCATTGATGGATGAACAAGGACCCCCAGATCCCGTTGTACTTCCCCTTTTCCCAACTTGACACCATTTAGATAATAATCTGCCTTCCTGTTTTTGACCTCACATTTATCCACATCTACTGCATCTACCCACTCACCAAACCTGTCCAAGTCACCCTTACGGGCTAGAATCATCTGCAGACAGAATATATGTTGAGCACTGACCTCCAAACCACCTCCTTGAACTTTCTTAACTCCGATCATTTTCAGTGGAAGGAGATCATCCAATATCATGACGGCATCCACCACCATCTTGGAGAAGAAGTCTTTCTGCAGAGCAATCAGTTTGGAGCTGAGGGCAGTGGCAGCACATTTCTCAAAAAGCTCTCGCTGAAGTCTGCATGGACAAGAGAGAAGGACAAACTTAAAAACCGGATAGAACAGCAGTGGTAGAGCTGTTGCCTCACAGCACCGCAGACCCAATTTCGACCCTGGATCTTGACTACGGGTGCTGTCCATGTGGAGTTTGCACGTTCTGTCCCCCCTAAGACCACGTGGGCTTTCTCCGGGTGCTCGGGTTTCCACCCCGCGCCCCAGAGCCGTGCAGATTTGTAGGTTAATTGCAGAGATGCCAACCCTAAATTTAGTTCACAGTAACATTCAACCCATTTGTCCGTAACAAATTGTACTCAATGCGCACTTGCGCCTGCGCACTGGGTGGGGGTGGGGGGAGGCCCGGTGATGGGGCTGGCGGCAGTGCGGCAATGCGCATGCGCACGGGGGCCACTGATCACAGCGGGAGCGGAACTTGGTGGGCTAAAGATCCTGTTTCCGCGCTGTATCGCTAAACTAAACTGTAACGCTAAACATGGAACATTACAGCACAACACATGAACAGGCCATTCAGTCCACTTCTGTGCTGAACATGAAGCCTGGCTAAACTGATCTCATCTGCCAGTACATGATCAATATTCCTCTATTCCTTGCACGTCCATGTGTCTACCCAAAAACCTCAATAGCCTCTATCGTGTCTGCCTCCACCACCACCCCAGGCAGTGCATTCCAGGCCCTCATGTCTACACAAGGAACTGGAGACGTTTGAATTGATTCCTTGGAGTGGTCTTATAGAGGTGTACATGACCATCAGGTAGATGCAGGGACAAGGGGAAGTACAACGGGATCTGGGGGGTCCTTGTTCATCAGTCAATGAAAGAGAGCATGCGGGTACAGCAGGCAGTGAAGAAAGAGAATGGCATGTTGGCCTTCATAACAAGAGGAGTTGAGTAGAGGAGCAAAGAGGTCCTTCTGCAGTTGTACAGGGCCCTAGTGAGACCACACCTGGAGTATTGTGTGCAGTTTTGGTCCCCTAATTTGAGGAAGGACATTCTTGCTATTGAGGGAATTGCAGGGTAGGTTTACAAGGTTAATTCCCAGGTTGGCAGCACTGTCATATGCTGAGAGAATGGAGCGGTTGGGCTTGTACACTCTGGTGTTTAGAAGGATGAGATCTTATTGAAACATATAAGATTATTAAGGGTTTGGACACGCTAGAGGCAGGAAACATGTTCCCGATGTTGGGGGAGTCCAGAACCAGGGGCCACTGTTTAAGAATAAGGGGTAAGCCTTTTAGAAGAAATGAGGAAACACTTTTTCACACAGAGTTGTGAGTCTGTGGAATTCTCTGCCTCAGAGGGCGGTGAAGGCCAGTTCTCTGGATACTTTCAACAGAGAGCTAGGTAGGGCTCTTAAAGATAGCGGAGTCAGGGACATGGGGAGAAGGCAGGAACGGGGTACTGATTGTGGATGATCAGCCATGATCACATTGAATGGCGGTGCTGGCTCGAAGGGCCGAATGGCCTACTATTGCACCTTTTGTTTATTGATCGTGGGTCATGTTTTTCCTTACTTGGGGTTGAGGTTTATTATTGTCAGGTGCTGAGAAAGGATTTGTTTTGCATACTATCCAAATAGACCAGATATACTTTACACAGGTAAAAATAGTTCAAACTCGTATAACAAAGGGGAAGATACAGAGTGCAGAATATAGTTCTCAGCATTGTAGCGCATCAGTTCCACAGACAAAGTCCAATGTCCGCAATGGGGTAGAGGTGAATCGGACAGTACCCTAGCTTGTGGAAGGACCTTTCAGAAGCCTGATAACAGGGGGGAAGAAGCTGTTCCTGAGTCTGGTAGTGCACGCTTTCAAGCTTCTGTACCTTCTGCCGGACGGGAACGGGGAGAAGGAGGGTGGGACAAGTCTCTGATTATGTCGGCTGCTTTCCCGAGTGTAGATGGAATCGATGGTGGGGAGTGTGCAAACTGTAACAATATGATCAGGCTCATTGGATTTCTGGTTACCATCTGTATAAACTCTGAGACAATCATACTTACTCCTTGTCATCTTTCTTCACAGTTACAGCAATGGCTTTAATTTTTTCCACAGCCTGATTCCAAAAACAAAATAATATCATACAGTCAGAGAAGAGACAAGCCAAAGTTTTCCTTATCAACATTTATAACATTAAACTGTTTTGTGGCATGAGAGTGATACGGCACAGAAACAAGCCCTCTATCTAACGAGTCTATGCCAACCAGGATGCCCCATCTACTCTAGTCCCATTTGCCTGCACTTGGCCCAAAACCATCTGAAGTCTTCTTATCCATGTACCTGTCCAAGTATCTTTTGAATGGTGTCACAGATGCGTGTACATAATATGTGGAAAAATGGGAGTGGATGAATGGGCCGGTGGAAGCTTAACACGTGTACAGTAGCTTTCACAACCTCTGGACCTCTGAACACGTCACAGCCATTGTACATTCAACTGTTATGTAGAAGACATGAATAAACTGCCACGACTGTGACTGGACCATCTGTTTAGTGATGTTAACAAGAGACGTTAATATTGGCCCAGTGCACAGAGGTGAGCTTCACATCATGTACACAGCATCTACAGCTCTGTCTTCATTTACCTTTTTGCTCACATCTTCAAATAACTCAATCAGATTTGTGAGACACTACCTCCCACGTAAAAAAACATGCTGACTGTCCCTAATCAGCCCTTGTCCGTCTAAATACTCTCCAGTAACTTTCCAACTACAGATGTTAAGCTCACCGGCCTATAGTTCCCAGCATTTTCCCTGTAGCCCTTCTTAATTAGTCACAACATTTGCCATCCTCCAGTCTTCCGGCACCTCTCCTGTATTTATGGACGATTTGTAAATTTCAACCAGGGCTCCCACAATTTCCTCTCTGGGTTCTCGCTATGTCCTTGGATATATCAGATCAGGCCTTGGAGATTTGTCTATCTTCATACACAATAGTACCGTAAGCACCTCTTTCACCATAACACTGACTGCTCTCAAGACACTTCCATTGACTGCCCCAAGTTCCTCTGCCCTCCTGTCATTCTCCACGGTAACTACACAGGAGATATTCACATTGAGGACCTTGCCCATCTCCTGAGGCTCCACGTATAATAAATGCTTTCCCCAAAAAGCTGCGAGCCAAAATCTCTGTTCAATCCTAGCCCAGCCAGTGTAAGATTACTAAAGAGGACATGGCAGCATAGTGGCACCCAGGTCTTTTGCATTGTGAGGCAGTTGGTAGTGCAATTGCCTCAGAACACCACAGTAATGGTAGACACTAAGCGGGACAGGCAGCATCTCTGCTGAGAATGGATGGGCGACATTTCAGGTCAAGACCCTTCTTCAGACTGAATGACTTCAGATCAGTCTGAAGAAGGGTCTCGACCCCCAGCTTTTTGTTTCATAGAAAATAGGTGAAGGAATAAGCCCTTCGAGCCTGCACCGCCATTCAATATGATCATGACTGATCATCCAACTCAGTATCCTATACCTGCCTTCTCTCCATACCCCCTGATCCCTTTAGCCACAAGGGCCACATCTAACTCCCTCTTAAATATAGCCAATGAACTGGCCTCAACTACCTTCTGTGGCAGAGAATTCCAGAGATTCACCACTCTCTGTGTGAAAAATGATTTTCTCCTCTCGGTCCTAAACGATTTCCCCCTTATCCTTAAACTGTGACCCCCTTCTCCTGGACTTCCCCAACATCGGGAACAATCTTCCTGCATCTAGCCTGTCCAACCCCCTAAGAATTTTGTACGTTTCTATAAGATTCCCCCTCAATCTTCTAAATTCTAGTGTCAACCTGCAATTTAAATCAGAATTTGCAGTGCTTTCCTACACATCTCCTCCACCACAATACTGGTGTCAATCCCGACCTCGAGGGCTATCTGCGTGGAGTTTGCACGTTCTCCCTGCGAACGCGTGAGTTTACTCCAGTTTTCACCCACATCCCAAAGACGTGCGGGTTTGTAGGTTAATTGGCATCCATACAATTTCCCCTAGTGTATAGGGGAGTAGATGCCAATGTGGGATAACATGGAACTAGTGTAAAAGGGTGATCGATCGGTAGTCGGCGTGGACTCGGTGTGCTGCTCAGCTTGTTTCCATGCTGTATCTTTAGAACAAAACAAGGAACATTACCAGCTGGGTGGCCGTGCGAAAGGATCGGATGATTATCTGGGGATGAAGCCCCTCTTCCACGTACGGTTTAATCTGTCTGAGGAATTCTGCGGCCAACAGAGTAACTGAAGTAGTCCCATCGCCCACCTGGTGGCACAAGAACGGACAATGTACTAACATTATATTGTTTTTAATCTATAAGCATCAAGCACTCAAGTTGCTGGTCCAAGGACAAGTTGTGATCCCATCCAAGACTGGGAATGATGGTTTTCTTTACCTCAGCGTCTTGTGATTTTGCAATGTCTACAAGGGTTTTTGCAGCAGGGTGAACAACATCAAGCAGCTTTAAGATGGTGGCCCCGTCGTTGGAAATGGTCGCTTTCCCTGTTGAATAAATAAATATATATAGTTAAACGGGTTCATTTCAGAAGCCGTAAATGCCAAAAGTGAGAACAAATAGGTTCACAACAGTAAAGAAAAGCAAAAAAAAAACCCAACACAAAGTGCTTCAGTAACTCAGGTAGCACAGTGGGAGAGTTGCTGCCTTAAAGCGCCAGAGACCCGGGTTCCATCCCGACTACAGATGCTGTCTGTACGTTCTCCCTGTGTGTACGTTCTCCCAGTGTGTATGTTCTCCCTGTGACTGCGTGGGTTTTCTCTGGGTGCTCAGGTTTCCTCCCACACTCCAAAGATGTACAGGTTTGTAGATAATTGGCTTCGGGGAAAAAAAAGGTGAATTGCCCCTAGTGTTTAGGATAGTGCGAGTGTACGGGGTGATCACTGGTCAGCACAGACTTGGTGGGTCGATGGGCCTGTTTCCGCACTGTATCTCAAAAGCCTAAATCGCTAAAGTCACATTTCAATTTACAAAACTACAATTAGTAAGTTTAAAGGCAATGATTATTTGATGCCTCCCACTGTCCCATTCTACCTATATCCCACTTACACATTTCACTCCTCTTCCTCCTTTATCGAAGCCTTTGTCGCGTACTTCACCATTAGATATGGGTCTTAAAGATAGCGGAATCAGGGGATATGGGGAGAAGGCAGGAACTCAATCAGTACCCCGTTCCTGCCTTCACCCCATATCCCCTGACTCCATTATCTTGAAGAGCCCTATCTAGCTCTCTCGTGAAAGTATCGGGGTGGAAGATTGCAACCTTCACATGGTCCGCCCTGTTTCGACTAATGCAATCAACTCGACGTGCACAAACAGAAGATCAAATAGAACAAGTTGCCCTTTAGGCTGTGCACGCCACACGACAGAAGAAGAAAAATAAGTGAAAGTATCCAGAGAACTGGCCTCCATCGCCCTCTGAGGCAGAGAATTCCACAGACTCACAACTCTGTGTGAAAAAGTGTTTCCTCATCCTACTCCATCGGTCTGAAAAAGGGCCCCAGCCCGAAATGTCACCTAACCATTTCCTTCCGCGGATGTTGCCTGACCCACTGAGTATCTCCAGCACTTTGTGTCATGAAACATGCAGTGTCTGGCGGGGTGAAATGTGCCCTAGTCTTTTCAGTGATTTTAAAATATTACAATGAAATAGAAAGTTAAGTTCCTTCAATGGAGTATATTGAGAGAGCCAAGAGTGTTTTTTTTTTAATGTCCCAACACAGAACAATGAAATTCTTACTTGCAGCAAAACAGATATGTAAACATAGTATTCTCTAAACACCAATAATAGTGCAAAGACAAAAACAATGCCCCCAGGTCATCGTAGTTTGGAGCTTATTTGGAGGTTGCGGTGTTTAATAGCCCGATGGTTGTAGGGAAGAAGCTGCTCTGCAAACTGGACGTTACAGTGGATATCTTTACGGCAGAGATAGATAGATTGTTGATTAGAACGGGTGTCAGAGGTTACGGGGAGAAGGCAGCAGAATGGAGTTAGGAGGGAGAGATAGATCAGACATGGTTGAATGACCGAGTAGGCTTGATGGGTCGAATGGCCTGATTCTACCTCTATCCCTTATGACGCTACAGTTTTCAGGCTTCCTGTGCCTTCTTCCCGATGGCAGGAGTGAAATGAGAGCGTGGCCAGGATGGTGTGGGTCTCTGATGATGCTGTCTGCCTTTTGAGGCTGAGTCTCCTGTAGATCCCTTCAATGCTAGGGAGTTCAGAACGCAGTGACGGACCATCTCTTTTGTGAAGACAAAAGGGTGACACAGCTGGTAAAGCTGCTGCCTCAAACGTGACGACGACCTCGGGTGCTGTCCGAGTGATCTTGACCTCGGGTGCTGTCTGTGTGGAGTTTATATGTTCTCCCTGTGACTGCGTGGGTTTCCTCCAGGTGCTCTGGTTTCCTTGCACAGCCCAAAGACGTGTGGGTCTGTAGATTGATTTTCCTTTGTAATTTGCCCCCAGTTTGTGGGGAGTGGGTGCTAAAGTTTAGTTTAGTTTAGAGATACAACATGGAAACAGGCACTTTGGCCTGACCAAGTCCACACAGACCAGCGATCCCCGTACACTTAACACTAACCTACACATACCAGGGACAATTTTACATTTATACCAAGCCAATTAACCAGCGTTAATTTATACATTAAAAAATAAAAATCTATACGTCTTTGGAGTGTGGGAGGAAACCGGAGATCCTGGTGAAAACCCACGCAGGTCACGGGGAGAACGTACAAACTCCGTGCAGACAGCACCTGTAGTCAGGATTGAACCCGGGTCTCTGGCCCTGTAGGGCAGCAACTCTACCGCTGCGCCACCTTAGTTGGACAACATAGAATTAGCGTGAATGGGTGATGGATGTTGGCATGGATCGGTGGGACGAAGGGCCTGTTTACATGCTGTATCTCTAAACTGAACACAGTGCCCAGTGCCTTACCTCTGTCATCCACAATGAGCTTGTCCATTCCTCGTGGCCCCAGCGTGGTGCGAATGGCCTCTGCGATCACCTGGCAGGCATTAATGTTACTGACCAGCTGAGGGGTCCCTTGTGAAGTGTCAGTGCCTTCCTTCAGGAGAATAACCGGTGCAGACTGCAGAACAAAGGACAGCTTTTATTTCACCCATTTATTCTTGATTGTCACAGTCTTAATAAGTCAATTTTCGAAATTAAAATCTAAAGAACAAAGTACCATCAAAGTTGAAAAGATAACACAAAGCTTGCATGTGGAAAGACTGCAGAAGCTGGTTTGAACCGTAGACACAAAAAGCTGGAGTAACTCTGCAGGTCAGGCAGCATCTCTGGAGAAAAGGAATAGGTGACGTTTTGGGTCGAGGCCCATCTTCAGGTCTGTAGGATCTCGACCCGAAATGTCATCTATTCCTGTTCTCCAGAGATGCTGCCTCACCCGCTGAGTTACTCCAGCTTTTTTGCGTCTACATACAAAGCTTGAAAACTGGCATCAAATATCAAAAGCTATTCAACCCACTACTGTCTATCTCAAAGGTACACATTTTCCCACCTTGATCTTTTCAAATCTTTCCGTAGAACAATTGATGCACTATATTGATAACTACAGACGATTCTTCTACCACCTACAGTGTAAAAATATCTCTGCCTAATTCCACTGTTCACGATGTATAACTCTTTGATCAAATCATAATATACCTGAGGATCAAACCATGCAATAGTACAATGGGTACAGCACAGAAACAGGCCCTTTGGCTCACGATATCTGTGCCGAACATGATGCCAAGTTAAACTGATCTCCTCTGCCAGCAAGATCATGAAGGACCCCTACCACCCCAGCAACGGACTGTTCCAGCTGCTACAGTCAGGCAAGCACCTCCGCTGTCACGCTGCAAAAACAGAGAGGGTGAGACGGAGTTTCTTCCCACAGGCCATCAGGACTGGAAACTCTTTATCTCATCAGGGACTAATTTACCGTTTTGTCCTTTTTTTCCTAAAATGTAAATAGTGGTTCTGTTCCGTTCTGTAGTTTGTGCACAATCCTCAGGCATTGCCACTTTCATTTCACTGCACATCTTGTATATGTATGAGACAAATAAAGTTGACTTGACTTGTACCTGATACATACACCTTCAATTCCCTGCATATTCATGTGCCTACCTGAAACACCACTATCATATCTGCCTCCACCACCACCTCCAAGCACCCTCCACTCTCAGTATCACACATCTCGCTTAACTTTGCCTATCTCACCCTAAAGCAATGCCCTCTGGTCTTTGCCAATACCACCCTGGGGAGAAAGGTCCTGTCTACGCTATTAGGACTCTTATAATATATGTCTATAAGGTCTCCCCTCAATCTCTATAACTCCAGAGAAAACAACCCAAGTCTACCCAACCTCACCTGAAAGGTTCATAGGTTGTAGGATTCGGCCCATCAAGCCCGCTCCGCCATGATCATATTGAATGGCAGTGCTGGCTCGTAGGGCCGAATGGCCTCCTCCTGCACCTATTTTCTATGGTCCATCTTCCCCTCACCACCCCATTCTCCTGCCTTCGAGTGAATCTGCTACCATACAGTACAATTGCTCCACGCTTTCAAATCATAAGTGATGGGTACAGAATTAGGCCATTCGGCCCATCAAGCAATAAAATAAACTAAGTCTTCTCGCTGCTACTGTCGGCAGGAGGTACAGAAGCCTGAAGTCCCACACCACCAGGTTCAGCAACAGATACTTTCCTACAACCATCAGGTTCCTGAACAGACCCTAATCTTCCCTCAACAACAGAACACTCTAGACTGCCGTGCACATTCTTGCCCAATTGCATTTTGCAAGCTGTCTTGTTATTTTGCATAACCGTTTGTATAAACTTATATATGATTTATGTTTCTGTGTGTTGTCTGCGATGTTGCTACAAGCAAGGTTTTCATTGTCCTGGAGCCACATGGTACATATGCATTGACCACTCACACCTCATTCCCCCCCAACCCCCATCCGTCCGGCAGTAGATACACAAGCTTAAAAGCGCGTGCCACTAGATTCAGGATCACTCTGTTATCAGACTACTGAACTGTCCTGCCATAAGCTAGAGTGTATTCCTGATCTCCCAGCCTACCTCATTTCAGACATGTACTTTTTCCGCTGTAACTGTCATGCTATAACGCTATATTCTACACCCCAGCGGTATGAACATTGAACTCCAATTTCAGGTAGTCCTTGCTTTCTCCCTCTTTCCCCTCCCCCTCCCAGCTCTCCCACACCCGACTGTCTCCGCCTCTTCCTTTCTTCCTCCTGCCCCCACCCCCACATCATTCTGAAGAAGGGTCTCTTCTTCTCTTCTCAAGCCGAAACGTCACCTATTCCTTCGCTCCAGAGATGCTGCCTCACCCGCTGAGTTTCTCCAGCATTTTTGTCTACCTCTGATTTTTCCAGCATCTGTAGTTCTTTCTTAAATACTCTGGTATTTTTCTTTATGGATGGTTTAATTGATTTGACTGGACAGCACGTGTCTTGGTACAGGTGACAATAATAAACCAATACCAACTGGACCTGACTTTCAGATGAGACATTAAAATGCCCAGATATGAAAGATCCTCGGGCCACTGATTTAGTGTCACAGCTGAACCCCCTCCCTGGTGCCCCAGAACAGACTTTTCCCCCACAATCTGGCCGGCATTAGCGAGTGGCTCTTTCCATAATAGACACCAAATACTGGAGTAACTCAGCAGAACAGGCAGCATCTCTGGTTAGAAGGAATGAGTGACGCTTCGGGTCGCGATGCAACACCATCAGCACGGTGGCACAGCAGTAGATTCGCTGCCTCACAGCGACAGAGACCCAGGTTCGATCCCAACTACGAGTGCTGCCTGTACGAAGTTTGTGCGTTCTCCCCGTGACCTGCGTGGGTTTTCTCCGAGATCGTCGGTTTCCTCCCACACTCCAAAGGCGTGCGGGTTTGTAGGTTAATTGGCTTGGTATAAATGTAAATTGTCCCTATTGTTAACGTGCGGGAATCGCTGGTCGGCGCGTACTCGGTGGGCCGAAGGGTTTGTTGCCGCGCTGTAGTCTCTTAACTAAACTATCGACTCACAATATCAACCCGCCTGTATCTCACCACCTCTGCAACCCAATACCACTCCCACATCCCACCATGAGAGGAATACATCGGGTAGAGGCACAGTCTCTTGCCCAGAGTCAGGGAATCGAGAACCAGAGGACATGGTTTAAGGTGAGGTGGGAAAGATTTAATAGGAACCCGAGGGGGAGCTTTCTCACACGAAAGGGTGGTGGGTGTATGCAACGAGTTGCCAGAGGAGGTAGTTGAGGCAGGGACTCCCAAAGTTTAAGAAACATTTAGACAGGTACATGGATAGGACAGGTTTGGATGGATATGGGCCAAACACGGGCAGGTGGGACTAGTATCAATGGGCCACGTTGGTTGGTGTGGGTAAGTTGGGCCTATTTCCACTGTATCTCTCTATGACACCACCACATCCCAATAGCACCCCTACATCCCATCATCCACCCCAACCACATATCATGCAGGCTGCCGCACCCCACTTCCTGCACCCCCAATCCAACCACACCACCCTCGCCACACCACTACCTAACTGATCCCCTAAAGCCTCACCCCTCATCACCTAAACCCCACACCCTCACCCCAAACAGCCTGCACCTTCCCCAAATCCTTACCAACACACTCCTCATCCCACTCTACACAACCCCTCCACCCCACCCAGATCCTACACCCCCCACCCCAAACAACCCCCAAACCCTCACCCACATCCTATATCCAAACCCTCACCCCGAACTGTCACCCCCACACAAGCCGCTACCTGTAAACCCACGCATGACACCCTCCATCTACAACTCCACCCCTCATCAGTCTCCCTCCCCCTTCCCTTCCCCCAGTGCTGCTCTACCTGGCAACCAGTCAGTTCCCCACCCTCACCCCCCCCTTTCCCCCATCTCCTCTTCCCCACCCCTCACCAGTCTCCCCCTCCCCCCCCAGTGCTGCTCTACGCGTGTGTGTGTGTGTGTGTGTGTGTGAGTGTGGTGTGTGTGTGTGTGTGTGTGTGGGGGGGGGGTGGTGTCCAGGGATACCCTGCCTGCCAGCCAGTCTGTCCCACTCCATCCCTCACCGCCCCTTCCCCATTTCCTCTTCCCCTAACCCCCCTCTCCCAGTGCAGCTCAACCTAGCGGGGGGGGGGGGTCAACCCTGGCAACCAGTCAGTTCCCCACCCTCACCCCACTCACTTCCCCATCCCCCCCAGTGCTGCTCTGCCTGGGGGGGGGGGGGGGAGAGGGGGTGGTTTCAGGGTCAGCCCAGTCAGTTAAGAGTCGCGGCCCAGTCCCTCGCTCGCTCCCGGCCTGTCATGTCACGCCAGGCTCCGCCGGCCCCGGCCCCCAGCAACCATCCTCCCAGCAGCTAATATCGCCTCCACCCGCCGGCCCGCACGGCCCGCCACCCGCCGGCTCTGTGCCCGGGCCCGATGGCCAGCGGGAGCGGGCGGATGGAGCCGGATTGCACCGCCCCTCCCTCTCATCTCTCGATGCCGCTCACCATCATCGTGCCGGCCGCTCGGAACCTTCCAGCAACTGCCTGCGCGCCCCCGCCCCTCCGCGTCATGACGCAGCCGAGACGCGCACACGTCGCCGTGGTGACCGCGACGGCGGCCTGCCAGCGCCAAAGATGGCGACCGGAGTCAAACCCGGCACTGCCAGCGTCAAAGATGGCGGCCAAGATCACCATCAATGATGACAGCTCAAGTCAAGACATGCCAGCCTCAAATATGGCAGCACAAGCCATGCATGCACTGCCAGCATCAAAGATGACGGCACGTGCCATGACTGCCCTGCCAGCATCAAAAATGGCGATACAAGTCATGCATACACAGCCAGCATCAAATATGCCAACTCAGGTCATGCACAAAGATACTAGAGGAGCTCTATGGTCTGAAGAAGGGTCTCGACCCGAAACGTCGCCTATCTCCTTCGCTCCTTGGATGCTGCTGCACCCGCTGAGTTTCTCCAGCCTTTTGTGTACCCTCTATAATCTTTGGTCGAGCTGCAGATGCTGGCTTAAATCGAAGATAGACACAAAAAGCTGGAGTAACTCAGCGGGACAGGCCGCATCTCTGGTGAGAAGGAGTGGGTGACGTATAGGGTCGAGACCCAGGTCTGAAGAAGGGTCTCGACCTGAAAGCGGCGACTGCGGAGGGTTCGTGGCCACGACCACGGGTGCACAAAGAGGAAGATGACTGAACTTTATTGCCTTCCATCACAGTGGGAAACGTTGATTCCGCCGTGTGGGGAATGTTCATGTTAAATTCTATAATGCGTTGTGTTATTTTTATTCGTATGGCTGTATGGTAACTCAAAAAATCTCACCATACCAATTGGTGCATGTGACAATAAATGTAACTTGAACTTGAGTTGCTCCAGCATTTGTGTGTGTATATTTACATATATGTGAAGGCGTATATGTTCTCACCTAGCCCACAGCTAACAAAGGCCTGTTTCCTTTATCATCGTTACTTTTTTGCACACCTTTCATTCATTTGTTCTATATCTCTCTACGTGAAGGGATTCAAAGTAACATTAGCAAATTTGCAGAGGACACAAAGCTGGGTGGCAGTGTGAACTATGAGGAGGATGCTATGAGGATGCAGGGTGACTTGGACAGGTTGAGTGAGTGGATGGCAGATGCAGTTTAATGTGGATAAATGTGAGGTTATCTGCAGTTGTACAGGGCCCTAGTGAGACCACACCTAGTGAGTATTGTGTGCAGTTTTGGTCCCATAATTTGAGGAAGGACATTCTTGCTATTGAGGGAGTGTAGTGTAGGTTTACAGGGTTAATTCTTGGGAATTGCGGGATTGTCATATGCTGAGAGAATGGAGCGGCTGGGCTTATACACTTGTATACTCTGAAATTTAGAAGGATGAGAGGGGATCTTATTGAAACATATAAGATTATTAAGGGTTTGGACACGCTAGAGGCCGGAAACATGTTCCCAATGTTGGGGGAGTCCAGAATCAGGGGTCACAGTTTAAGAATAAGGGGTAAGCCATTTAGAACGGAGATGAGGAAACACTTTTTCACACAGAGAGTTGTGAGTCTGTGGAATTCTCAGCTTCAGAAGGTGGTGAATTGCCGGTTCTCTGGATACTTTCAAGAGAGAGCTCAATAGGGCTCTTAAGGGGATCTGGGGAGAAGGTAGAAATGGGGTACTGATTAGGGATGATCAGCCATGATCACAATGAATGGCAGTGCTGGCTCAAAGGGGCAAATGGCCTACTCTTGCACTTTCTGTCTATTTTCTATTGCACCGTCGGAACCTTACTACCAGCGCACGCTGCCCTCGGGACGGCTGCTAGGGAGAGGAGACGGTTGCCCACCTCTTCGCAGAGTGTGGATTCGCAAAGAGAGTCTGGAGAAGTATGCAAGGGTCCTTGGCACGCTTTATCCTGAACAGCTCCGTCACAGAGGACTCTGTGATTTACGGACTGTTCCCAGGGACACATTCAGAGGCTGACATCGAGTGTTTCTGGAGGGTCATCAACTCGGTGAAAGACGCCCTTTGGTCTGCCCGAGCGTTGTTCGCCACCCAGCAGAGCGAGATGTCCGCCAGGGAATGTTGCCGACTGGCCCGCTGCAGACTGCAGGAGTACGTGCTGAGGGACGCACTGAGGCTAACGCCAACATAGACCCTGTGACTCTGTCTTGCTCTCTGAACGTGATAAATCAACTTGACTTGACGCCCCTCAGAAATAAGGGAAGGGATTGCAAGCCTGGGGGGCAGGGGGCCAATGGGCAAGGGTGGGGGATAAACTTGTGAAATTTGTACAATGTGGGTAAACTGTCGTCACTGTTTGTGAAGCCTCCGAGCATGTAGGATGAATTTCTTTCACGGTATTGCATAATATTTATGACTTGAATAAAGTCTATTTGGAAATTTAAATAAATTGACGACGTCATCCACCAATAGGCCCCGCCCCACATATGTTCCGCCCTCTGGACGTGACGGACAGCTGGTCCGTCCAATGGGGGATCGGGGTGCGCTCCCGTGCCCGGGAGCCAGGCTGCGGTGAGTGACAGGCGCCGGAGCAGCCAGCATGTACTCGTCTTTCTGCCCCAAAATCTCGCCTCTGCTGTTCCTCCTGCACGTCCTGACCATTGCAGGTGAGTCAATGCAGACCACCGCCTTCAATGCACGAAGAAACCTTGCAGCCGGCCTGCCGGATGGGTAAAACCTCACTGCCAGGCAGAGGCCAATTGCATAGGCATCTTGCTACAATTGACAGGGACTTTTGCAACCTTGCTAGAAAATCACTAACATGGTTTACATTAAGGGATTGGACAGGCTAGATGCAGGAAACATGTTCCCTGGTGTTGGGGGAGTCCAGAACCAGGGGTCACACAGTTTGAGAATAAGGGTTAGTCCATTTAGGACTGAGATGAGAAAAAATATTTCACCCAGAGTTGTGAATCTGTGGAATTCTCTGCCATAGAAGGCAGTGGAGGCCAATTCACTGGATGTTTTCAAGAGGGAGTTAGATATAGATCCCAACCTGGGGTAAATTTCGCTTCTGGATTTGTAGATATTTTTCCTCATTGACTGAGTGTGTTTGGTTCTGGTATACCAGTATCTGTTCATCATTAGTTGTTCATAAATAAATGAAATAACACTGTTATTAGCCTCCCCCCCTCCCCACCCCCCACCCTCACACCAGTCTGAAGAAGGGTTTCGGCCCAGAACGTTACCTATTCCTTTGCTCCATAGATGCTGTCTCACCCACTGGGTTTCTCCAGCATTTTTGTCTACCTATGTGCTATTAAAGTTGCCTGGGGTAAACGGGACGAGAAAGGTTGGGAACCCCTGTTCTGGGGCTAACGGAATCAAGGGACATGGAGGGGTGGGAAAGCAGGAACGGGGTACTGACAATATACAATAGGTGCAGGAGTCCTGGAGTATTGTGTGGAGTTTCGGTCCCCTAAATTAAGGAAGGACATTCTTGCTATTGAGGGAGTGCAGCGTAGGTTTACAAGGTTAATTCCCGGGATGGCGTGACTATCATCTGCTGGGAGAATGGAGCGGCTGGGCTTGTACAATCTGGAATTTAGGATGAGAGGGGTTCTTATTGAAACATAACATTATTAAGGGTTTGGACACGCTAAAGGCAGGAAACATGTTCCAGATGTTGGGGGAGTCCAGAACCAGGGGCCACAGTTTAAGAATAAGGGGTAAGCCATTTAGAACGGAGACGAGGAAACACTTTTTCACACAGAGAGTTGTGAGTTTGTGGAATTCTCTGCCTCAGAGGGCGGTGGAGGCCGGTTCTCTGGGTGCTTTCAGGAGAGAGCTAGATAGAGCTCTTAAAGATAGCGGAGTCAGGGGATATGGCGAGTCAAAAGTAAAAAAAAAAGTCAAAAGAGTTTATTGTCGTGTGTCCCTGACAGGACAATGAAAGTCTTGCTTTGCTTCAGCACAACAGAACATAGTAGGCATTGACTACAAAACAGATCAGTGTGTCCATATAAAGATAAAGGGGTATTAATGTTCAGAGTTTTGTCCGAGCCAGGTTTAATAGCCTGATGGCTGTGGGGAAGCAGCTATTCCTGAACCTGGTCGTTGCAGTCCTCAGGCTCCTGTACCTTCTACCTGAAGGTAGCAGGGAGATGAGTGTGTGGCCAGGGTGGTGTGGGTCCTTGTTGATGCTGCCAGCCTTTTTGGCGAGAAGGCAGGAATGGGGTACTGATTGGGGATGATCAGCCATGATCACATTGAATGGCGGTGCTGGCTTGAAGGGCCGAATGGCCTACTCCTGCACCTATTGAAAGGTCACCCGTTCCTTCTCTCCAGAGATGCTGCCTGTCCCGCTGAGTTACGCCAGCATTTTGTGTCTATGCGAAGAGGAAATTTTGAAGGAGGGTCGGGTACTAAAATGTCCCCCGTTCCTTGTGTGTCCCCTGTGTGTAGTACTATCTGATCTGTTTGGACAGCACTTTCAGCAAAACAAAGCCTTTCACTGTACCTCAGTACACGTCACATTAACAAGCCTCAACCCCTCGTCAGTTATCAATCGCTTACGTTAGGTCCATTGAATTTTTAAAAATTTATTGTAATGCTTTTTACTCCTATCACAGGTTTGGGAATCAACGAATATTTATATTTCCAAGTCCTGAGCCCGGCAGATATTCGTTACATCTTCCAGACCAACCTGGCTAAAGACTTTGGTGGCATCTTTGTAAGTACCGGTGCGCTGGTCCCCACCTCTCCTACCTCACCCTGTTCTGCCACTGCTACTTGCACGCTGGTCAGGCCGCATTTGGATTTACTGTGAGCAGTGTTTGGGTCCCCATATCTGAGGAAGGATGTGCCGCTCTGGAGAGGGTCCAGAGGAGGTTTACAAGAATGGTCCCGGGAATGAGCGGGTTGGCCTATGATGAGCGTTTGTCGGCACTGGGCCTGCACTCGCTGGAGTTTAGAAGGATGAGGGGGGACCTCACTGAAACTTACAGAATAGTGAAAGGCTTGGATAGAGTGGATGTGGAAAGGATTAGTCTGGGTGTCAGGGGCTATGGGGGTAAATGCAGGAGAATGGGGTTAAGAGGGCAAGGTAGATCAGGCATGATTGAATAGCAGAATAGACGATGGGCCAAATGGCCTGATTCTTATTTCCTCTAGTGGGAGAGTCTACATTATAGCAGAGGCTATAGGCTCCGAATTAAAGGAAGAACCTTTAGACAATAAGTGCAGGAATAGGCCTTCGAGCCAGCACCGCCATTCATTATGATCATGGCTGATCATCCACAATCAGTACCCCGTTCCTGCCTTCTCCCCATATCCCCTGACTCCGCTATCTTTAAGAGCCCTATCCAGAAAGTATCCAGAGAACCGGCCTCCACCGCCCTCTGAAGCAGAGAATTCCACAGACTCACAACTCTCTGTGAGAAAAATTGTTTCCTCGTCTCCGTTCTAAATGGTTTCAAAGGGCAGATACTAGCATGGATAGCAGGTTGTCTGGATGGCAGAAGACAAAGAGTGGCAATAAAGGGGGCTTTCTCTGCTTGGCTGCCAGTGACTAGTGGAGTTCCGCAAGGGTCGATGCTGGGGCCGCTACTCTTCATGTTGTATATTAATGATTTGGTAATTAATATGGTAATTTGATAGCGAGCAGTAATCAACTTCCAGATCAAATTTGCATAATAACCAATTTGGTGATTAACACAAATAGTGGCCCCTGATATGTGGCAAGAACAGGAAGGCAGATTAGTATCTGAATGGTGTCAGATTAGGAAAAGGGGAGACCTGGGTGTGCTTGTTCATCAGTCACTTAAAGTAAGCATGCAGGTGCAGCAGGCAGTGAAGAAAGCTAATGACATGTTGGCCTTCATTGCGAGAGGATTTGAGTTTAGGAGCTAGGAGGTCCAACTGCAGTTGTACAGGGCCCTGGTGTGATCACACCTGGAGTATTGTGGGCAGTTTTGATCTCCCAATTTGAGCAAGGACATTCTTGCTATTGAGGGAGTGCAGCGTAGGTTCACCGGGATAATTCCCGGGATGGCGGGACTGACATATGATGAAAAAATGGGTCGACTGGGCTTGTATTCACTGGAATTTAGAAGGATGAGAGGACATCTTATAGAAACATATAAAATTCTTAAAGGATTGGACACGCTAGATGCAGGAAACATGTTCTCGATGTTGGGGGAGTCCAGAACCAGGGGTCACAGTTTAAGAATAAGGGGTTGGCCATTTAGGACTGAGATGAGAAAAAACGTTTTCACCCAGAGAGTTGTGAATCTGTGGAATTCTTTGCCACAGAAGGCAGTGGAGGCCAATTCACTGGATACTTTCAAGAGAGAGTTAAATTTATCTCTTCGGGTGAAAGGAATCAAGGGATATGGGGAGAAGGCAGGAATGTGATCACATTGAATTGCGGTGCTGGCTCGAAGGGCCGAATGGCCTCCTCCTGCTCCTGAACGTGCAATGTAATAGGAATGAATGGGTTAACATATGATGAGCGTGTGTCGGCACTGGGCCTGCACTCGCTGGAGTTTAGAAGGATGAGGGGGGAATCTCATTGAAACTTACAGAATAGTGAAAGGCCTGGATAGAGTGGAGAGGATGTTTCCACTAGTGGGAGAGTCTAGGACCAGAGGTCCCAGCCTCAGAATTAAAGGACATTCCTTTAGGAAGGAGATGAGGAGGAATTTATTTAGTCAGAGGGCGGTGAATCTGTGGGATTCTTTGTCACAGACAGCTGTGGAGTCCAAGTCAATGGATATTTTTAAGGCAGAGATAGATCGATTCTTGATTAGTGCGGGTGTCAGAGGTTATGGGGAGAAGGCGGGAGAATGGGGTTAGGAGGAAGATATATAATTGGTGGAGTAGACTTGATGGCCGAATGGCCAAATCTTCTCCTATCACATGAACTTATGAATCTATATTAATGATCTGGATGTGAACATACAGGGCAGGATTAGCAAGGTTGCTGATGATACAAAAGTTAGTGGCTTTGCAGAAAGTGAAGATGGTTGTGAAAGATTGCAGCAGGATCTGGATCGATTGGCCAGGTGGGCGGAGGAATGGTTGATGGAATTTAATACAGAGAAGTGTGAGGTGTTGCATTTTGGGACGTCGAACAAGGACAATCATGAGAGGAATAGATCGGGTCGACGCACAGACTCTATTGCCCAGTGCAGGTGAATTGAGGACCAGAGGACACAGGTTTAAGGTGCAGGGGATAAGATTTAATCGGAAACCTGAGGGGTAACTTTTTAGACAGGTACATGGATAGACACAAAATGCTGGAGTAACTCAGCGAGACAGGCAGCATCTCTGGAGATGATTTTCTCGGTACATGGATAGGACAGGTTTGGAGGGATATGGGCCAAACGCAGGCTGGTGGGACGAGTGTAGATGGGACATGGCGGGCAGGTCGGGCCTGTGTATGACTCTGCAAGTCTATGAGGTAGGTGACGGTGTGGCCTTCTCTCCGCAGCACACCAGATACGAGCAGATCTACCTGGTTCCCACGGACCCACCGCACGCCTGCAGCGACCTGAGCAACGGAGCCTTTGTTCAGGACCAGATCGCCCTGGTGGAGCGAGGGTAGGTATCAATAGACAATAGACAATAGGTGCCATTCGGCCCTTCGAGCCAGCACCGCCATTCAATGTGATCATGGCTGATCATCCCCAATCAGTACCCCGTTCCTGCCTTCTCCCCATATCCCCTGACTCCACTATCTTCAAGAGCCCTATCTAGCTCTCTCTTGAAAGCATCCAGAGAACCGGCCTCCACCGCCCTCTGAGGCAGAGAATTCCACAGACTCACAAGTTTCCTCGTCTCCGTTCTAAATGGCTTACCCCTTATTCTTAAACTGTGGCCCCTGGTTCTGGACTCCCCAACATCGGGAACATGTTTCCTGCCTCTAGCGTGTCCAAAGTTAATAATCTTATATGTTTCAATGAGATCCCCTCTCATCCTTCTAAACTCCAGAGTGTACAAGCCCAGCGCTCCATTCTCTCAGCATATGACAGTCCCGCCATCCCGGGAATTAACCTGGTAAACCTACGCTGCACTCCCTCAATAGTAAACCTACGCTGCAAACCCATCGCCACAGCCACCGCCACCACAGGTCAGGAGTTCGGGTCCACTCTCACACCGCACCGCGCCTCACCGGGTGGTACGGTGTGACGGAGGTAGAGTCGCTGCCTCACAGCGCCGGAGACCCGGGTTCCATCCTGACCACGGGCGTTTGCACGTTCTCCCCGTGACCTGCGTGGGTTTTCTCCGGGTGCTCCGGTTTCCTCCCACACTCCAAAGACGTGCAGGTTTGTAGGTTATTTGGCTTTGGTAAAATTGCAAATTGTCCCTAGTGTGTGTGTAGGATAGTGTTAGTGTGCGGGGATCGCTGGTCGGCGCGGACTGGGTGGGCCGAAGGGCCTGTTTCAGCGCTGTATCTCTAAACTAAACTAAACTAGATGGATCTGGGCCAGACGAGACTAGTGGAGATGGGACATGTTGGTTGATGTGGGCAAGTTGGGCCGAAGGGCCTGTTTCCACGCTGTGTGACTCTATGCCACTGTAACTCCGTGTGTGTGTGCGTGTGCGTGCGTCCGTGTGTGTCTCCATGTGCGTGTCCGTGTCCAGGGCGTGTTCGTTCCTGTCCAAGGCGCGCATGATCCAGGAGCACGGTGGTCGGGCTGTCATCATCTCTGACAACACGTACGACGGTGACAGCGCCTACGTGGAGATGGTGAAGGACGGCTCCACCCACAGCACGCACATCCCCGCACTCTACCTGCTCGGCAAGGACGGGTCAGTCTGCTCCTCACCCCCACACCTCCCTCACCCCCCCACCCCATACACTCTCCCCCCACCCCCACCCCACTACCCACGACCCTCACCTACACTCTCCCCCCACCCCTCCCCCCTCACTACCCACCCCCTCCCCACCTACACTCTCCCCTTCCCTTCTCACTACCCAGCCCTCCCCCTCACTACCTTCCCCCCTCACCTACACTCTCCCCCCACCCCCTCAACTACCCACAACCCTCACACTACACTCTCCCCCCCACCACTTCCCCCCACCCCCTATCTCACTACCCACACCCCTCTCCCCCTCTCACCCCCCCC
Organism: Okamejei kenojei; assembly: GCA_035221665.1. Taxonomy (NCBI): domain Eukaryota; kingdom Metazoa; phylum Chordata; class Chondrichthyes; order Rajiformes; family Rajidae; genus Okamejei; species Okamejei kenojei. Next base: position 189,321,043 of record CM069131.1, read on the forward strand.
CCCCCACACCTACAATCTCCCCATCCCCTCTCACCCCCTCCCCACACCCTCACCTACACTCTCCCCCCACACCCCTCCCCCCTCACTAACCCACCCCCCTCCCCACCTACACTCCTCCCTTCCCTTCACTAACCAGCCCTCCCCCTCACTACCTTCCCCCCACCTACACTCACCCCCTCCCTCCCTCCCACCCAACACCCTCTCATCCCCTTCCCTTTACACCCCTCCCCAATATGACCCTTGGAAAGCTTTATTGTCATTCTGACCTTGCGGTTTCGTTGCCTGCAGTCCATACATATAGTAAATAACAAAAACACACAATAAACACATATTTAACATCCACCACAGTGAGTTCACCAGACACCTCCTCACTGTGGTGGAAGGCAAAACTCTTGTCTTTGTCTCTTCCCTTCTTCCTCTTCTTCTTCCTCTGCGCTGAGGCGACCCGGGCCTCCGATGTTTGTGACCGCACCGGGGTGATGTAAATAAGTCCCGCGGGTGAACCGCGCTCCGCGAGCGGCCAGCTCATCTCTGCGGCCCGGGGCGGTCGAAGCTGCCGAAGCTGACGCCCTCCAGTCCAGCGGACGCAGCTGTTGCCGCGGGAGCTCCGGAAAAACAGGTCACCAACCTGTGACCTGCGAGCTCCCGACGATTGTCGTCCACTGGGCCCGCAGCCGAACCTCCGAAGTCACTACCACCGCCACCGCCACCGGAAACCCGCCACAGCTCCGATCGGGCCGCCGGAACGCCTGAACCCGCCTCTCTCCCCTCTCTCTGTCCCATGTCTCCCCTGACTCTCTCCCCTGCCTCCCCTCTCTGTCCCCGTCTCCCTGCCTCTCTCCCCTCTCTCTGTCCCCCGTCTCCCCTCTCTCTGTCCCCCCGTCTCCCCTCTCTCTGTCCCCGTCTCCCTACCTCTCTCCCCTGCCTCTGTCCCCCGTCTCCCCTGCCTCTCTCCCCTCTCTCTGTCCCCCGTCTCCCTGCCTCTCTCCCCTGCCTCTCTCCCTCTCTCTGTCCCCCCGTCTCCCCTGCCTCTGTCCCCGTCTCCCCTACCTCTCTCCCCTGCCTCTGTCCCCCGTCTCCCTGCCTCTCTCCCTCTCTCTGTCCCCCGTCTCCCCTGCCTCTGTCCCCGTCTCCCTACCTCTCTCCCCTGCCCTCTCTCCCTCTCTCTGTCCCCCGTCTCCCTGCCTCTCTCCCCTCTCTCTGTCCCCGTCTCCCCTACCTCTCTCCCCTGCCTCTGTCCCCCGTCTCCCTGCCTCTCTCCCCTCTCGCTGTCCCGTCTCCCCTGTCTCTCCCCTCTCTCTGTCCCCGTCTCCCCTGCCTCTGTCCCCCGTCTCCCTGCCTCTCTCCCCTCTCTCTGTCCCCGTCTCCCTGCCTCTCTCCCCTGCCTCTCTCCCCTCTCTCTGTCCCCCGTCTCCCCTGCCTCTGTCCGCCGTCTCCCCTGCCTCTCTCCCCTCTCTCTGTCCCCCGTCTCCCCTGCCTCTGTCCCCCGTCTCCCTGCCTCTCTCCCGTGCCTCTCTCCCCTCTCGCTGTCCCGTCTCTGACCATCCTCTGTGGGCAGGTACATGATCCGGCGGTCGCTGGAGGTGCACGGACTGCCCTGGGCGGTCATCAGCATCCCGGTCAACGTTAGTGCCATGGCCACCTTCCAGTTCAAACAGCCGCCGTGGACCCTGTGGTGACCAGACCCTCTACGCCCCAGCCCCACCTCGCCCGCGCGCTGAACGTCTGAGGAAGGGTCCCGACCAGAAACATCACCCAATCCATCTCTCCAGACCCACTGAGTTACTCCGGCATTTAGTGTCCATCTTCAGCGTAAACCAACGCCTGCCTGCAGCTCCATCCGACACATCAGACAGCCAACATGATCAAAGACTGAAGAAGGGTCTCGACCCGAAACGTCACCCGTTCCTTCTCTCCAGAGACGCTGCCTGCCCCGCTGAGTTACTCCAGCACTCTGTGTCGATCTGCGGTGTAAACCAGCATCTGCAGTTCCTTCCTCCAATCCACTTGTCCATGTCCCACCCCGGTCATTCCCTCTTCTCCCCGCTCCCGTCCGGCAGAAGGTACAGGAGCTTGAAAGCGCGCACCACCAGACTCAGGAACAGCTTCTTCCCCCCTGTTATCGGGCTTCTGAACGGCCCTTCCGTAAGCTAGGGCACTGTCCGATTCACCGCTACCCCATTGCGGACATTGGACTCTGTCTGTGGAACTGATGCGCCACAATGCTGAGAACTATATTCTGCACTCGGTATCTTCCCCTTTGCTCTGCCTATTGTACTGGAGTTTGACCTGATTGTATTTATGTCGAGTATTATCTGATCTGTTTGGACAGCGTGCAGAAATGTCTGTATAGTATTATCTGAACTGATTGGATAACTCATGAAATAAAGTTATTCAATGTACCTCGGTGCACATGGGAATAATAAACCGAAACGTTCATCATCCTCCACCAGCTGGATGGTGGGAACCTTACGGCTGTGTGATGTTTTATTGAATCTCCCTTCCAACTTCTCCCTCCTTCCCCCTTCCACAGGTTCCAATTCTTGGGCAATAGACAATAGGTGCAGGAGGAGGCCATTCGGCCCTTCGAGCCAGCACCGCCATTCAATGTGATCGCGGCAGATCATCCCCAATCAGTACCCCGTTCCTGCCTTCTCCCCATATCCCCTGACTCCGCTATCTTCAAGAGCCCTATCTAGCTCTTGCGTGAAAGTATCTTCGAGAACCGGCCTCCACCGCCCTCTGAAGCAGAGAATTCCACAGACTCACCACTGTCTGTGTGAAAAAGTGTTTCCTCGTCTCCGTTCTAAATGGCTTACCCCTTATTCTTAAACTGTGGCCCCTGGTTCTGGACTCCCCCAACATCGGGAACATGTTTCCTGCCTCTAGCGTGTCCAAGCCCTTAATAATCTTATATGTTGCAATAAGATATCCTCTCATCCTTCTAAACTCCAGAGTGTACAAGCCTTGTGTTCTAGGATGGACCAGCAGAGATGAGTGGGGCTGAAGTGCCTCGTTCTGTCCTTAGTTTAATTTTGCCGCTTAGTTTAGAGATACAGTGTGGAAAAAGGCCCTTCGGCCCACTGGGTCCGGGCCGACCAGCGATCCCCGCACAGTAACACCATCCTACACCCACTGGGGACAATTCACAATTTTAATCCACAAACCTGCACGTGTTTGGAGTGTGGGAGAAAACCTGGGCACCCGTAAAAAACCCACGCAGGCCACGGGAAGAACGTGCAAACTCCGTACGGACAGCAACCGCGGTCAGGATGGAACCGGGGTCTCTGGCGCTGTGAGGCAGCAACTCTACCGCCACGCCACCTTTTCTCCTCGACGCCTTTCTCCTGCCTTCTCCCCGTAACACGAGATGCCCGTCCTAGTGTCTAGGATAGAACTGGGAGTGTACAGGTTTGTCGGAAAAGACAAACGAACTCCAGCAAGAACAGGCCCAGGGCTGTCAAACGCTCACCATATGTGAGGGTGTCAAGGGTTACGTGAAGAATGTGGTTCGGAGGGAGAGATAAATCAGCCACAATTGTATGGCGCAGTAGACTTGATGGGCCGAATGGCCTAATTCTGCTCATGGAAACATAGCAAACAGGTGCAGGAGGAGGCCATTTGTCCATTCGAGCCAGCACTGCCATTCAATGTGATCATGGCTGATCATCCACAATCAGTGCCCCGTTCCTGCTTTCTCCCCATATCTCCTGATTCCGTTAGCCCTAAGAGCTAAATCTAATTCTCTCTTGAAAACATCCAGAGAATTGGCCTCCACTGCCTTCTGTGGCAGAGAATTCCACAGATTCACAACTCTCTGGGTGAAAACGATTTTCCTCATCTCAGTCCTAAATGGCCTAACCCCTTATTCTTAAACTGTGACCCCTGGTTCTGGACTCCCCCAACATCGGGAACATGTTTCCTGCGTCCAGACTGTCCAATCCTTTACGAATTTTATATGTCTCTATAAGATCCCCTTTCATCTAAATTCCAGTGAATACAAGCCCATTCAACCCATTCTTTCAGCATATGACAGTCCCGCGATCCCGGGGAATTAGCCTGGTGAACCTACGTTGCACTCCCTCAATAGCAAGAATGTCCTTCCTCAAATTAGGAGACCAAAACTGCACACAATACTCCAGGTGTGGTCTCACCAGGGCCCTGTACAACTGCAGTTGGACCTCCTTGCTCCTAAACTCAAATCCTCTCGCAATGAAGGCCAACATGCCATTAGCTTTCTTCACTGCCTGCTGTACCTGCACGCTTACTTTCAGTGACTGATGCACACCCCGGTCTCGTTGCACCTCCCCTTTCCTTATTTCTATCTGGTGTTTCTATATCCCATTGCGGGTTTGTGGGTCAATTAGCCACTGTAAATTGTCCCAGACATGTGGGTCAGGGTAAAATCAAGTTGTGGCGGCTGGTGGCTGGCATGAACTCAGCGGGCCGAAGGGCCTGTTTCTGTGTCTGTATCACTGAGGTTCTGAATCACAGCGTCTGGTCGAGTGAGGCGGATGAGACGAATTTAAGTTGGCATCGTGTACGGCACAGGCATTGTGGGCCGAAGGGCCTGTTCCTGTGCTGTACTGCCCTATGTTCTGTGAAAAACATGAATTGGAGAATGAGAAAACATATTAAAGAATGAGAGAGAGGAGAAGGGGGGGGAACGTTAGAGATACCGCACGAAAACAGGCCCTTCGGCCCACCGAGTCGGTGCCAACCAGCGACCCCGCACACTAACACTATCCTGCTCACACGAGGGACAATCTACAATTTTGCCGAAGACAATTAACCTGCTGGAGTGAGAGAGAAAGAAAAGAAGAGGACTCGAGGGAGAGAGTACACTGGATGGACCAAGTGGCCTATATTCTGCTCCTGTGACGTCTTCCTTCGTGTGGCGTGCACAGCCTGAAGCTGCTGGACAACTTGTTCTATTTGATCTTCCGTCACGTCGCACGTCGAGTTGATTGCATTAGTCGAAACTAGGGCGGACCAGGTGGAGGTTGCAACCTCCCACACCCACCTGAGACATCCACCTGGAAAAAGAGATCAGTCTCACCCCGGCCACTCCCTCTTCTCCCCTCTCCCAATAGGCAATCGGTGCAGGAGGAGGCCATTCGGCCCTTCCAGCCAGCACCGCCATTCAATGTGATCATGGCTGATCATCCCCAATCAGTACCCCGTTCCTGCCTTCTCCCCGTTCCTGCCTTCTCCCCATATCCCCTGACTCCACTATTTTTAAGAGCCCTATCTAGCTCTCTCTTGAAAGTATCCAGAGAACCGGCCTCAACCGCCCTCCGAGGCAGAGTATTCCACAAACTCAGAACTCTCTGTGTGAAAAAGTGTTTCCTCGTCTCCATTCTAAATGGCTTACCCCTTATTCTTAAACTGTGGCCCCTGGTTCTGGACTCCCCCAACATCGGGAACATGTTTCCTGCCTCTAGCGTGTCCAAACCCTCAATAATCTTATATGTTTCAATAAGATCCCCTCTTATCCTTATAAATTCCAGAGTGTACAAGCCCAGCTGCTCCATTCTCTCAGCATATGACAGTCCCACCATCCCAGGAATGAACCTTGTAAACCTACGCTGCGCTCCCTCAATAGGAAGAATGTCCTTCCTCAAATTAGGGGTCCAAAACTGTACACAATACTCCAGGTGTGGTCTCACTAGGGCCCTGTACAACTACAGGAGGACCTCTTTGCTCAAATACTCAATTCCTCTTGTTATGAAGGCCAACATGCCAATCGCTTTCATCACTGCCTGCTGTACCTGCATGCTTACTTTCAGTGACTGATGAACAAGGACCCCAGGTCAGATAAAAGGAACAGAAGTGTGAAAACGTGCACACCTCCAGATTCAGGGACAGTTTCTTCCCAGCTGTTATCAGGCAACTGAACCATCCTACCACAACCAGAGAGCGGCGCTGAACTACTATCTACCTCATTGGTGACCCTCGGACTATCCTTGACTGGACTTAACCTTGCATTAAACGTTATTCCCTTTACCCTGTATCTGTACACTGGACGGCTCGATTGTAATCACGTATTGTCTTTCCGCTGACTGGTTAGCACGCAACAGAAGCTTTTCACTGTACCTCGGTACACGTGACAGTAGACTAAACTCATGAGGATGAGAGAAAGAGAGAGGACAGTGGAGACAGAGAGAATGAACTAGAGTCCGGAGTAGTTTCTTTAACCCTTTATTCCTGTAACACATGTAAGCTGGACAGGCCCGTGTGCTTTCGGGAGTTGTAAATGGCCCCCAGTGTGTGTAGGGTGGTGTTAGTGTGCGGGAGTCGCTGGCTGCCACCAGTATGTTCCCCTCCAGGGATGGTGACTGACCCGCTGGGTGACTCCAGCACTTTTGGCTCCAGACGTCAGAGATACAGCGCGGAAACGAGTCCTTCGGTCCACCGGGTCCGCGCCGACCAGCGATCCCCGCACACTACCGCTACCCAACACACACGAGCGACAATTTACAATTTCTACCGAAGCCGATTAACCTACAAACCCGCACGTCTTTGGAGTGTGGGAGGAAACCGGAGCGCCCGGAGAAAACCCGGAGAACGTGCAAACTCCGTACAGACAGCGCCCGTGGTCGGGATGGATCCCGGGGAGGGGGTGCGTGATGGTGTCTCTGGGTGGCTGGGCGGGCGCGCGCGCGGGTGATTGGGCCACAGGCCTGTCGCTCACCGCGGCCGTGCCCTCTACACCTCCGTCATCTCGTCCTCCAGCTTGGCGCCGGCACCAGCTGCAGCGCCAGCCTCTGCCTCGCCCTCATTCTCCTCCTCTGAGCTGACGTCAGGGTCTCCCGCCTGAGACTCACACTTGGGGCACGAACACTTGAACAGGTAGTTCTCCCTGTGGAATGGCACAGCAGCTCATCAGTTATAGGAACAGTGATGGGGGAGAGGAGAGAGCAAATTGAAGGGGGGAGGGGAGAAGAAACGGAGGGGAAGGGGACGGGGGAGAGGGTAGAGGAGAGAGGAGGGCAAAATGAGGGGGGGAAGGGGAGAAGAAACGAGGGGGAGAGGGGCGAAGGGAGGGAAAGGAGAGGGGACGCGGTGGGGACAGAGGGATGGGAGGCATAGCCGGAGGGGGGGGGGGGGGGAGAGGAGCTGGTGGGGGAGAGGGGAGGGGGGGACGGAGGAGAGAGGGGTGGGTGACGTTGCTGGGGGGGGAGGGGAGGGGAAGTCCATAAACCAGGTATAACGGCGGGTGTGAGGTGGGGGGGGGGGGGGGTTGTGTCTATCTGACATGGTGCTGGGAGTGAGGATGGGTTGGGGTTGAGGGTGCTGCCCTGTGGGGGTGGGGGTGGGTTACCTGAGCACCCCGTGGGCGTGAGTGCCGGCTCATCTCCCGCTGGCAGCAGTCCAGGTAGGTGATGCAGACCTCCTGTGAACACACACACAAGCCGCTCTCACACACACACACACCTTCATGGCCCACACCTTCCCCACCCCCCCTCCCCCTCCTCCCCCTCCGCCCATTCGTGCCCCTCCACACCCCTCCCCCACATCCAGCCCCCTCCCCACACTCCCCTCCCCCCCAGTCTCCCTGCCCTCCCCCCACTCTTGCCCCCACCCCTACTCTTCCCCCTCCCCCACCCCCACCCCTACTCACACCCCTCCCCCCATTCCTGCCCCCTCCCCCCCACTCAACCTCCCTTCGCCCCCACTCTTGCCCCCTCCACACCCCCCCTATTCTCCCTGCCCTCCCCTCCATTCTTGCCCCCACCACTACTCTCCTCCCCCCTCCAACCCCACCTTTCCTCTCCCCCCCACCTCCCCTATGCACCCTTCACCCCCTCACTTCCCACTTGCCCCCCTCTCCCCAGCCCCTCCCACACACACATAGACACGAGGACAGCAGCAGGCCACTCTGCCCTTCAATCCCATCCTACCCTTCAACTCAGCAACCTGACCCCACATTGATGGGATGCGAATCATTGATGATGCCACAACTGCATCTATGGGGCACGGCAGGCTGGCCCCACCTGCCCATCTTGGGCCCATATCCCTCTAAACCTTGTGCAGGAAGGAACTGTCGGAGCTCCTTCACACCAAAGAAAAACACAGAGTGCTGGAGTAACTCAGCGGGTCAGGCAGCATCTCTGGAGAATGGACAGGTGTCGATTCGGGTGGGGACCCTTCCGACTCAAGAAACATAGAAAAAAGGTGCAGGAGTAGGCCATTCAGCCCTTCAAGCCAGCACCGCCATAAAATGTGATCGTGGCTGATCATCCACAATCAGTACCCCACCCGTTCCTGCTTTCTCCCCATAGCCCTTGATTCCATTAGCCCAGAGCTAAATCTAACTCTCTCTTGAAATCATCAAGTGAATTGGCCCCCACTGCTTTCTGTGGCAGAGAATTGCACAGATTCACCACTCTCTGTGTGAAAAAGTGTTTCCTCGTCTCCGTTCTAAATGGCTCACCTCTTATTTTTAAACTGTGGCCCCTAGTTCTGGATTCCCCCAAAATTGGGAACATCTAGCCTGTCCAATCCTTTAAGAATTTTATATGTTTCTATAAGATCCCCTCCCATTCCTCTAAATTCCAGAGTGTACAAGCCCAGCCGCTCCGTTCTCTCAGCATTCCTATTAAATCTTTCCCCCTTCACCGTGAGCCTGTGTCCTCTGGTCCTCGATTCCCCTACTCTGGGCAAGAGACTCTGTGCGTCTACCCGATCTATTCCTCTCATGACGTTGTACACCTCTATAAGATCTCCCCTCATCCTCCTGCGCTCCATGGAATAGAGACCCAGCCTGCTCAGCCTCTCCCTATAGCTCACACCCTCTAGTCCTGGCACAGTGCGGGTAAAGGGTCCGTGGACCGCGGGCAGGAGCAGCGGTGCCGACCCTCACCTCCCCCTCCTCGATGTCCTGCAGCGCAGTCAGGTGTAGCAGGAAGTTGTTCTCAGGGAAGGAGCTCTCAGCGTTGGGGACACAGCTGTGGTTACCTGTGGAGGTAGGAGGCATTATAGATAGTGTTTCCCCCCTCCCCCTGCCCCACCCCATCGACTACCCCCCACCCTCTCACTCTCCTCCCCCCCCTCCTCCCCACCCCGCGCTGCCCCTCCCTTCCCCCACCGACTACCCTCCTCCCCCTCACTCTCCCACCCCCCCCATCTCCATCGACTACCCCCCACCCCCCTCACTCTCCCACACCCCTCCCCCATCGACTACCCTCATCTCCTTCCCGCACTGCCCCTCCCCCCTTCCCCCTTGACTATCCCCCTTCCCCCTCACTCTCCCACCCCCCTCCCCTCTCCCCGCACTGCCTCTTCCCTCCACCTCCCCCATCGACTATCCCCCTCCCCCTCACTCTCCCACCCCACTTCCTCCATCGACTACCCTTCTCTCCACCCCCACTGCCCCTCCCCATCGATTACACCCCTCCCCCACTACCTTCCCCCTGAACCAGCGACTAACCCTACCCCTCACCCCCTATCTCTCCCCCCAGCGCCTGACCATCCCCCGTCTGCCCCACCCCCTCTCCCCCAGCACCCTGTGTCACTGACTGGGGCTGCACTATAGAGTCACAGGGTGATACAGCGTGGAAACAGGCCCTTCGGCCCAACTTGCCCACACTAGCCCAACAATGTCCCAGCTACTCTAGTCATAGAGTGATACAGCGTGGAAACAGGCCCTTCGGCCCAACTCGCCCACACTAGCCCAACAATGTCCCAGCTACTCTAGTCATGGAGTGATACAGTGTGGAAACAGGCCCTTCGGCCCAACTCGCCCACTCTGGCAAACATGCCCCATCTACACGTCGCACCTTTTGGCACATATCCTTCTGAATCTGTCCAATACACTCCAGCACTTTGTGTCTATCTTCGGTTTAAACCAGCATCTGCAGTTCCTTCCTACACTTTCGTAGAAGGGTGTGTCTACGTCTGAGGAGGCTGGCGTGGCCACAGAGATTGCGATTCAGTTTAGCCCCGAGGGATGGTGGAGACAACACTCTCACAGGACTAGACATGACACGATACGGATGAAACAGTTAGTAGGGATGTAAAGTTACATGAATCACTTCTTTAGACAACAGACAATAGGTGCAGGAGGAGGCCATTCGGCCCTTCGAGCCAGCACCGCCATTCAATGTGATCATGGCTGATCATCCCCAATCAGTACCACGTTCCTGCCTTCTCCCCATATCCCCTGACTCCGCTATCTTTAAGAGCCCTATCTAGCTCTCTCTTGAAAGCATCCAGAGAACTGGCCTCCACCGCCCTCTGAGGCAGGGAATTCCACAGACTCACAACTCTCTCTGTGAAAAAGTGTTTCCTCGTCTCCGTTCTAAATGGCTTACCCCTTATTCTTAAACTCTGGCCCCTGGTTCTGTACTCCCCCCAACATCGGGAACATGTTTCCTGCATCTAGTGCGTCCAAACCCTTAATAATCTTACATGTTTCAATAAGATCCCCTCTCGTCCTTCTAAGCTGCAGAGTGTACAAGCCCAGCCGCTCCATTCTCTCAGCATATGACAGTATCAAATCCCACCCGCAAGCATACCAAAAGAAAAAAACTAGAACTATCTACACTTGGCTATAATATACTAACAGTAACTAATTTAAGCATAAAGGGGCTCCGACAATAAGAAAGACGCTGGCAAGCTGGATAGGGTGCAGAGATGATTTACGAGGGTTATTTTTTCAAAGATAGGAGAATTGGGCCATTCAGCCCATCAAGTCTACTTTCCCATTCAATCATGGCTGATCTATCTCTCTCTCTCTCTCTCTCTCTCTCTCTCATAGTCCCATTCTCCTGCCTCCTCCCAATGGTTTACCCCTTTTTCTTAAACGGTGGCCCCTGGTGCTGGACTCCCCCAACATCGGGAACATGTCGTTTGTACGACTTCAATAAAAGACCAATTAATCAAAGAACAACTGGGAGATTCGCTCTTACTATCCGTGAGCGCGTTTGCTAAATCTCCACTGCGTCCCCGAGTAGTAATGGCAAATTAAAAGTTGGACAATGGAAAGTTAAGGACTTGTCGTTACACTTATAACATGGCGCCCACTGGCTGTATCCCCACTGATGCTAATCCCGTTCATCCAATCCGCATGGTGCTATGTTGACTTACAGCAGCTCTGCAGGGTATAGAGTCCGGATCCTTCGCAGTTCAGGAACTCTCCCGTCTCTGTGAGGAAACAAAACCGTCAGGGCGTTAACCAGATTATTATCCAAATGGCGTCAAATTGGGAAAAGGGGAAGTACAACGGGATCTGGGGGGTCCTTGCACATCAGTCTATGAAAGTAAGCATGCAGGTACAGCAGGCAGTGAAGAAAACCTTTATAATAATAACTTTATTTATAAAGCGCTTTAAACAACTACAGTTGCCACAAAGTGCTGTACATGAGAACTCATGGACAAGGCATTACAAACCATTAAAAACCGTAAGACGAAGGACTATAAAAAACACACTCTAAAAGTTAAAAGACATTAAAAGCACTAAGAACAGGAGCAAAGCCTCAGCCAGTGTCGAAAGCCAAGGAATAACAAATGAGTCTTGAGGGAGGATTTGAAGATGGACAGTGAGGGGCCTGTCTGATGTGCAGCGGCAAGGTGTTCCAGAGTGCCGGAGCAGCAACAGAAAAGGCTCTATCCCCTCTGAGCCTCCGCTTAGACCTTGGTACCTCAAGGAGCAGCTGATCAGCTGACCTGAGGCACCGGGCAGGAGCATATAGGTGGAGCAGCTCAGAGAGATAAGACGGGGCGAGCCCATTCAGCGATTTAAAAACAAACAAAAGAATTTTGAAGTGAACTCGAAAATGCACTGGGAGCCAGTGAAGGGAGGCCAGAATTGGCGTAATGTGCTCCCTCTTTCGAACTCCGGTCAAAAGGCGAGCGGCGGCATTTTGGACAAGCTGGAGACGAGCCAATGAAGCTCTTGCGACTCCAGAGTAGAGTGCGTTACAATAATCCAGCCTAGATGTAATAAAGGCATGGATTACTGTTTCAAAATGCTGCCGCTCGAGAATGGGCTTCACCTTTGCCACTTCCTTAGGTGAAAGAAGCTGGACTTAACCACCCGCGCCTATTTGTTTATCTAGTTTAAAATCACCGTCCATCCTAAAAACCCAGGTTCAAAACGGTTGGCCTTACGGACAATGCCAATGGGCCCAAATCAACAAAGGGAGGATCACGGCAGCCATTGGGTCCAAACAAAATCACCTCTGTCTTCCCTTCATTAAGTCCCAGAAAGTTTAAGGCCATCCAGGACTTAATGTCCACAAGGCAAGACAGAAGTGATTTTAGAGAATAGTCCGTCTTCTTTCCTGAGTGGCATATATAACTGGCTATCATCTGCGTAAAAGTGAAAGGGAGATGCCATGCCTTCTTAAAATTGAGCCCAGAGAAGTAGGTATAAAGAGAAGAGCAGGGGCCCTAGAATTGAGCCCTGTGGAACCCCATATACCAAGGGAGTGGAGGAGGATTCAAAGCCAGCAAGGCTTACACGCATGGTTCTGTCAGCCAGATAGGACCTGAACCATCCCAGGGCACTGCCACAAATGCCCACTTGGTGCTGTAATCGGGAATTAAATTCCATGTTGGCCTTTATAACAAGAGGAGTTGAGTATAGGAGCAAAGAGGTCCTTCTGCAAGGGCCAGGAAGCGAGCGGGCAAGATCATCTTTGACCCCTCTCACCATGGCCACAAACTCTTTGAATCACTTCCCTCTGGAAGGCGGCTCCGGACTGTCAAAGCCGCCACAGCCAGACATAAAAACAGTTTTTATCCACGAGTAGTTGCTCTACTCAATAACCAAAAATCTGTCGCCTCCTTTTGCTCTGGTATTTTGTTTAATTCACGTTTAATTGATAATGTTTTATTATTAATGTTTAATGTTTTTATGTGTCATTCCTAACTGTCACTGTATGTCGTTGTCACATGCGGGCGGAGCACAAAGGCAAATTCCTTGTATGTGAATACTTGGCGAATAAACTTATTCATTCCTTCTGCAGTTGTACAGGGCCCGAGTGAGACCACACCTGGAGTATTGTGTGCAGTTTTGGTCCCCTAATTTGATGAAGGACATTCTTGATTTTGGGAGTGCAGCGTAGGTTTACAAGGTTAATGCCCGGGATGGCGGGTCTGTCATAGGCTGAGAGAATGGAGCAGCTGGGCTTGTACACTCTGGAGTTTAGAAGGATGAGAGGGATCTTATTGAAACATATAAGATTATTAAGGGTTTGGACACGCTAGAGGCAGGAAACATGTTCCCGATGTTGGGGAAGTCCAGAACCAGGGGCCACAGTTTAAGAATAAGGGGTAAGCCATTTAGAACGGAGATAAGGAAACAAATTTTCACACAGAGAGTTGTGAGTCTGTGGAATTCTCTGCCTCAGAGGGCGGTGGAGGCCGGTTCTCTGGATGCTTTCAATTGAGAGCTAGATAGGGCTCTTAAAGATAGCGGAGTCAGGGGATATGGGGAGAAGGCAGGAACGGGGTACTGATTGGGGATGATCAGCCATGATCACATTGAATGGTGGTGCTGGCTCGAAGGGCCGAATGGCCTACTCCTGCACCTATTGTCTATTGTCCAACTGCCCTCACCACTCGGGCGGCAGTAGAGTTGGCGCAGCGGTAGAGTTGCTGCCTGACAGCGTCAGAGAACCTGGTTCAATCCTGACCACGGGTGCTGTCTGTACGGAGTGTGCACGTTCTCCACGTGATCAGCGTGGGTTTTTTCCTGGTGCTCCGGTTTCCTCCCGCACTCCAAAGACGCGCAGGTTTGTCGGTTAATTTACTTTGGTAAAAATTGTAAACCGTCCCTGGTGTGTGTCAGATGGTGTTAGTGTGCGGGGATCGCTGGTCGGCGCGGACTCGGTGGGCCGAAGGGCCTGTTTCCGCGCTGTGTCTGTAAACTAAGCGCACATGCGCACAGTATCGCGAGCGTGCGTGCAGGTCGGAGGGAGCGTTAAAGTCCTACCTCTCTCGATGTCCTTGTACAGCTGGTCGATGAAGCCGTCCAGTTCCTCCCGCAGCGGTGCGGCCAGCTCCAGCGCATCACAACCGTGCACCCACTGGCTCAGCGAGCTGCCGGGAACCAGAGCGTCAACTACGCACTCAGCACGTCAGTCAATAGACAATAGGTGCAGGAGGAGGCCATTCGGCCCTTCGAGCCAGCACCGCCATTCAATGTGATCATGGCTGATCATCCCCAATCAGTACCCCGTACCTGCCTTCTCACCATACCCCCTGATCCCTTCAGCCACAAGGGCCACATCTAACCCCTTCTTAAATATAGCCAATGAACTGGCCTCAACTACCTTCTGTGGCAGAGAGTTCCACAGATTCACCACTCTCTGTGTGAAAAACGATTTTCTCATCTTGGTCCTAAAAGACTTCCCCCTTATCCTTAAACTGTGACCCCTTGTCCTGGACTTCCCCAACATCGGGAAAAATCTTCCTGCATCTAGCCTGTCCAACCCCTTAAGAATTATGTAAGTCTCTATGAGATCACCCTTTCAATCTTCTAAATTCCAGCGAGTACAAGCCGAGTCTATCCAGTCTTTCTTCATATGGAAGTCGTGCCATCCCAGGAATCAGTCTGGTGAACCTTCTCTGTACTCCCTCTATGGCAAGAATGTCTTTCCTCAGATTAGGAGACCAAAACTGTACGCAATACTCCAGGTGTGGCCTCACCAAGACCCTGTACAACTGCAGTAGAACCTCCCTGCTCTTGTACTCAAATCCTTTTGCTATGAATGCCAACATACCATTTGCTTTCTTCACAGCCTGCTGCACCTGCATGCCTACTTTCAATGACTGGTGTACCATGACACCCAGGTCTCGCTGCATCTCCCCTTTTCCTAATCGGTCACCATTCAAATAATAGTCTACCTTCCTGTTTTTGCCACCAAAGCGATAACCTCACATTTATCCACATTATACTGCATCTGCCATGCATTTGCCCACTCACCCCAGTCTATCCAAGTCATCCTGCAGCCTCCTAGCATCCTCCTCACAGCTAACACTGCCCCCCAGCTTCGTGTCATCCGCAAACTTCGAGATGTTGCATTTAATTCCCTCGTCCAAATCATTAATGTATATTGTAAATAGCTATGGTCCCAGCATTGAGCCTTGCGGCACCCCACGAGTCACTGTCTGCCATCCTGAAAAAGGACCCGTTCACTCCTACTCTTTGCTTCCTGTCTGCCAGCCAGTTCTCTATCCACATCAATACTGAACCACCAATACCGTGTGCTTTAAGTTTGTATACCAATCTCTTGTGCGGGACCTTGTCGAAAGCCTTCTGAAAGTCCAGATATAACACATCCACTGCTTCTCCCTTATCCACTCTACTAGTCACATCCTCAAAAAATTCAATAAGATTCAATGTGATCATGGCTGAATCATCCCCAATCAGTACCCCGTTCCTGCCTTCTCCCTATATCCCCTGACTCCGCTATCTTTAAGAGCCCTATCTAGCTCTCTCTTGAAAGCATCCAGAGAACCGACCTCCACTGCCCTCTGAGGCAGAGAATTCCATAGACTCACAACTCTCTGTGTGAAAAAGTGTTTCCTCGTCTCCGTTCTAAATGGCTTACCCCTTATTCGTAAACTGTGGCCCCTGGTTCTGGACTCCCCCAACATCGGGAACATGTTTCCTGCCTCCAGCGTGTCCAAGCCCTTAATGATCTTATATGTTTCAATAAGATCCCCTCTCATCCTTCTAAACTCCAGAGTATACGTCATACAGTCACGCAGCAGGTAAACAGGCCCTTTGGCCCAACATCGCCCATGATGACCAACATAGAAACATAGAAAATGGCACAGGAGTAGGCCATTCGGCCCTTCGAGCCTGCACCGCCATTCAATGTGATCATGGCTGATCATTCAACTCAGTATCCTGTACCTGCCCCATCTAAACTTGAGGCAAACTGGTCACAGAGTCATGCGGCGTGGAAACAGGCCGTACCTCAGTACACATGACAATATACTCAACTAAACTCATCCATCCCGACCAAAATGGCCCATCTAGGCTTGCGGGGGTCGGTGCGGAGTCAGTGGGATGAAAGGCCTCTATGGACTGTGACGACCCATCAAGTCTACTCCGCCATTCAGTCATGGCTGATCTCTCTCTCCCTCCTAACCCCATTCTAACCCCTAACACCCGCACTAATCAAGAATCCATCAATCTCTGCCTTAAATATATCCACTGACCCCCGCAGCCTTCTGTGGCAATGAATTCCACAGATTCACCGCCCTGACTAAGGTCTAAAGGGTCTCGACCCGAAAAGTCACCCATTCCAGTCGAGATGCTGCCGATCCCGCGCTGTTTATCTGAACTAATCCAAAGGAGGCAAGAGGAAGGCTGAGTGACCCACCTGATCCAGGTGTGTCCCACCTGCCCCCTCCCCCATAACCCACCTGTCCAGGTGTCTCACCTGGGTCCCCCCATAACCCACCTGGTCCAGGTGTCCAACCTGGGTCCCCTCCACCGTGACCCACCTGGTCCAGGTGTGTCCCACCTGCACCCCCCACCATGACCCCACCTGATCCAGGTGTCTAACCTGGTCCCCTCATAACCCACCTGGTCCAGGTGTGTCCCACCTGCCCCCACCCCCATAACCCACCTGGTTCCAGGTGTCTCACCTGGTTTCTGCCTCCATAAACCCACCTGGTGCCAATGCCTTGTCCGTTACTTCCCACCCCACACCTGGTCCAGGTGTCTTAGCCACCGTGACCCACCTGGTCCAGGTGTCTCACCTGGGTCCCCCCCACCGTGACCCACCTGGGGCCGATGCCTTGTCCGTTGGTTCCCACCCCACACCTGGTCCAGGTGTCTTAGCCACCGTGACCCACCTGGTGCCGATGCCTTGTCCGTTGGTTCCCACCAGAGCAAAGAGCGAGCGGAAACCTTCCCGAGTGAACCACTGCGAGAGAGGCAGTCAGTCAGAGCACGGCTGGGGAGGGGAGGGGAGGGGGAGGGGGAGGGGAGGGGGAGGGGGATGGGGAGGGGAGGGAGAGGGGGAGGGGGAGGGGGGAGGGGGGGAGGAAGAGGGGGGTTGGGGCTGGGGAGAGACATTTTGGGAGAGGTTAAGGAGACGGGGTGGGGAGAGAGGGAGGAGTGGGATGGGGGAGTGAGAGGGGAGGGAGGGAGGAGGAGAAACAGGGTGGAAGGAGAGGGGGGGGGAAAAGGGTGAGGGAGGGAGATGGGGTCGGGGAAAGTGACCAACACCCTCTTTTCTCCCCTTCCCCTCCCTCTTCCCCTTCCTCGATCTGCTCTCCCTCCCCTCTCTCTCCACTTCCCCTCCCCTCTCCCTCTCCCTCCCCTTTCACCTCCCGCCTCTCCCTCATCCCCTTCCCACTCTCCCTCCCCTCCCCACTCTCCCTCCCTCCCTCCCCTCCCTCCCGACTCTCCCTCCCTTCCCCACTCTCCCTCCCCTCCCCACTCTCCCTCCCCCTCCCCTCCCTCCCCACTCTCCCTCCCCTCCCCTCCTACTCTCCCTCCCCTCCCCACTCTCCCTCCCCCCCCCACCCCCACTCTCCCTCTCCTCCCCACTCTCCCTCCCCTCCCCTCCCTCCCCTCCCCTCCCCACTCTCCCTCCCCTCCCCCACCACTCTCCCTCCCCTCCCCACTCTCCCCTCCTTCCCTCCTCACTCTCCCTCCCCTCCCCACTCTCCCTCCCCTCCCCACTCTCTCTCCCCCCTCTCTCTCCCAGTCAGGCCTGTAGTTTAGCACTAGGTGAAGGGGTTTACCTGGGCGAGAGAGTCGTCGTACAGAGCGTCGGTGAAGAGATGCCGCAGTGACTCCAGCTGTCCCTGTGGAAGGCAGCAAGAGATGAACCATGGAGCGGTTACGGGACCATCGGCCGGTGTGAGCAACCGCACCGGCAATCTGGGTCGCTCTGCCTTGGAGAGACCCAGATTGGAGAGGATATGGAGAGGATGTTTCCACCAGTGGGAGAGTCTGACTGGAGGGCACAGCCTCAGAATTAAAGGACGTCCCTTTGGGAAGTCTGAAGAAGGGTCTTGACCCGAAATGTCGCCTATTCCTTCACTCCATAGATGCTGCCTCACCCGCTGAGTTTCTCCAGCTTTTTTGTCTACCTTCCTTTGGGAAGGAGATGAGGAGGAATTTCTTTAGTCAGAGGGCGGTGAATCTGTGGGATTCTTTGCCACAGACGGCTGTGGAGGCCAAGTCAGTGGATATTTTTAACCATATAACAATTACAGCATGGAAACAGGCCCTCTCGGCCCTTCCAGTCCGTGCCGACCATTGTTTGAATCTTCCCTACCCTCAATGGGAAAAACGTATCCACGTCAACTCTGTCTATCCCTTTCATCATTGTAAAGACCTCAATCAAGTCCCCCCTTAACCTTCTGCGCTCCAAAGAATAAAGACCTAACTTGTTCAACCTTTCTCTGTAACATAGCTGCTGGAACCCTGGCAACATTCTAGTAAATCTCCTCTTACTCTCTCTATTTTGTTGACATCCTTCCTATAATTAGGCGACCAAAATTGTACACCATACTCCAGAATTGGTCTTACCAATGCCTTGTACAATTTTAACATTACTTCCCTACTCCTATATTCAATGCTCTGATTTATAAAGGCCAGCACACCAAAGGCTTTCTTTACCACCCTATCTACATGCGATTCCACCTTCAGGGAACTATGCACAGTTATTCCTAGATCCCTTTGTTCCACAGCATTCCTCAATTCCCTACCATTTACCATGTACGTCCTATTTTGATTTGTCCTGCCAAGATGTAGCACTTCACACTTATCAGCATTAAACTCCATCTGCCATCTTTCAGCCCACTTTTCCAAATGGCCCAAATCTCTCTGTAGACTTTGAAAATCTACTTCATTATCCACAACACCACCTATCTTAGTATCATCTACAAACTTACTTATCCAATTTTCCACCCCATCATCCAGATCATTGATGTACATGACAAACAACAGTGGACCCAACACAGATCCCTGAGGCACCCCACTGGTCACCCGGCTTCCAACCTGACAAACAGCCATCCACCATTACTCTCTGACATCTCCCATTCAGCCCACTGTTGAATCCATCTTGCTACTCGCCATTAACACCCAAAGATTGAACCTTCTTAACCAACCTTCCATGGGGAACCTTGTCAAAGGCCTTACTGAAATCCATATAGACAACATCCACTGCTTTAACCCTCATCAATTTCCCTACTTACCGCTTCAAAAAATTCAAACATGACCTTCCAGGCACAAATCCATGTTGACTGTTCCTGATCAGACCCTGTTTATCCAGATGCTTATATATATTATCTCTAAGTATCCTTTCCATTAATTTGCCCACCACTGACGTTAAACTAATAGGTCTATAATTGCTAGGTTTATTCTTTGAACCCTTTTTAAACAATGGAACAACATGCGCAGTACGCCAATCCTCCGGCACTATTCCCGTTTCTAATGACATTAAGGCAGAGATAGATGAGATTCTTGATTAGTGCGGGCGTCAGAGGTTATGGGGAGAAGGCAGGAGAATGGGGTTGGGAAGGAGAGATAGATCAGCCGTGATTGAATGGCGGGGTAGACTTGATGGGCCGAATGGCCCAATTCTGCTCCTATCACTGATGAAGTGACACTGCCCAGTCCATCACAGGTACTGACTTCCCCACCATCAAAGGGATCTAGAGGAGGTGCTGCCTTAGGGTGGCTAAGCGGTAGAGTTGCTGCGCCGGGGACCCAGGTTCGATGCTGACCACAGGTGCTGTCTGTAAGGAGTTTGTACGTTAGGTTCACCAGATTAATTCCCGGGATGGCAGGACTGTCATATGTTGATAGAGAACGGAGCGACTGGGCTTGTATACTCTGCAATTCTGAAGGATGAGAGGGTCGAGGCTCTTCAGACTCATTAGGGAAAAGAGAAACGAGAGATATAGACAATGTTGAGAAATATAGAAAGTAAGCATGTAGGTACGGCAGGCAGTGAAGAAAGCCAATAGCATGTTGGCCTTCATAGCAAGAGTAGTTGAGTATAGGAGCAAAGAGGTCCTTCTGCAGTTGTACAGGGCCCTAGTGAGACCACACCTGGAGTATTGTGTGCAGCTTTGGTCCCCTAATTTGAGGAAGGACATTCTTTCTATTGAGGGAGTGCAGCGTAGGTTCACCAGGTTAATTCCCGGGATGGCGGGACTGTCTTATGCTGAGAGAATGGAGCAGCTGGGCTTGTACACTCTGGAATTTAGAAGGATGAGTGGTGTAAATGAAAACTTTACAAGCTCTTAAGTGTACAACATCTTTTAATGATAGCACTGGGTATCACACACACACCTTCAAGCACCGGCTACATTTTTCTACTGAGGGGAAGGCGTTATGATTGATGTTAACTGGGCGGGGTTAATGGGACTGAGGTAACTATATTATTGTTGCATATAAACCATCTACATCCTTCCCCTAGAAATCAAAAAAACAGATTGTTGTCACGACAACCGAATTAAACAGCAGAAATTAAACGAAATCGCCGTAGCGAACAGGCGGCTTACTGATCCTGCCCGAGCGCGTACGATGTCTCCCCCCTCCCCCCAAAGAGCAGAAGAAGCAGGAGGACGCAAGGCAGCCGGGGAACCAGGGAAGGGCATTGGGGTGGGAGAAACAGGAGAGGGAGAACCGCGATCGGCAACAGGGGACCCGCGCAGAGGGGAACCAGGCGCCCGCGACGGGGACCGAGGCATGCAGGGAACACCAGCCGGGGCGGCAGCCGGCTTGCTGATAGGAGAGTGGAGGGGCATAGGGCCCAGGGGGCTGCGGCTGTGGCTCATTAACCGCAAGCAGGTGTTGTCGGCTTCTCGTAGATGGAACCCTCACAGTCGACCAGATACGAACGAGGTGAGTCGGCCACCCCAACCACGTGGCCAGACGGTAGTGACCACTGGCGGTCTGCAAACGAACAACCTGTCCGGGCAACAGAGGATCGAGTGGTCTGCACGACCGATCGTGGGAACGCCGCTGGCTGTCATGTTTCTCTTGAATTCGCCTCTGCACGGAGGCGGGCTCCAGCACCCGAGGTTTCAGCTGGCGCTGGGCAATCGGGACGGTGGATCTGGTAGTTCTGGACATCAGACGCTGAGCAGGGGACCCCATGGCCGGATCCCTGAAAACATTCCTGAGGTTCAGGAGATCCAAATACAAATCAGAGTTGGATAGTCGCGCCTGTTCCATCAGAAGCTTGGCGCTGCGGACGGCACGTTCTGCAAGGCCGTTGCTCTGTGGGTACTCTGGGCTGCTGGTGAAATGCACGAAGTTCCACTTGTCGGCCAAAGCTTTTGAATTCTCGGCTTGTAAACTGCCTGCCGTTGTCAGTCTGCAGCCTGACCGGGGTCCCAAAAGTGGAGAAGTGTTTCCGCAGCTTGCGGATCACCATCTCCGACGTGAGGGATGTCAGCAAATCCACTTCGAACCAGTTGGAGTACGAGTCGACCAGGACAAGGTAGTGGTTACCACGCCACTCGAATATGTCGGCAGCCAGCGAGGACCAGGCCAAAGCAGGGGCGGGCTGTTGCAGCAGGGGCTGTCGCTGCTGGTGCGGCGCAAGACTGTTGCACGTGGAGCAGGCAGAAACTCTGTCTCGGATATATTTGGCCATTCCAGGCCAATAGAATTGGCACTGAGCGTGGGCAAGCGTTGCATCGACCCCAGGGTGTCCGCTGTGGGCTGCACAAAAGTAAAAAGTCAAACAGGGAGACGGGACCACAACTTTATGTCCCTTGACGATAACGCCATCCTGGAGCACCAGTTTCGTCGCGGACCAGGAAGAAAGGCTGTGCTTCAGATGGCGCGGCGGAGCGCTTTGTTGGTCACCCTGCTTTAATCACCGATGCAAGCTGCTGCAAGGCCGGATCGGCAGCGGTGTGCTCGGCCAAAACCTGTAGCTGCTTGGTGGGAATAAAGTTAACGCCCAGTACGAGCAAGTCCTCTGTTTCGTAGGGGTGGCGAGCGCAGGAGGTACGCGGGGCTCGCGACAGGGTGTCCGCAATGTGCATCTCGGTGCCCTTCTTGTAGATTATGTCAAAGTCGAAGCGCTGGAGCTGCAGCATCATACGCTGCAGCCTGGCAGGGGCAGCGTGAATCGCTTGTTCAGGATTGTCACCAGTGGCTGGTGGTCGGTTTCGACCGTAAATCTGCTGCCGAACAGGAAGTCTCTCTGAACTTGGAGCAGGCGAACACCACCGCGAGCAGCTCTTTCTCGATCTGAGCGTACCGCTGCTCGGTGTCCGTCATGGTGCGGGAGGCATAGGAGACGGGATGTAACGATCCATCGACAGACTGAAGGCAAGCCGCACCCAGACCGAACTTGGAAGCGTCACAGGTGACGGTGATGGGGCGACCCACGTCGAAGAACCGCAACGTCGGAGTGCTAATCAGTTTCGACTTGAGGCGGTCAAAAGCCTGCTGGTGATATGGGAGCCAGGCCCAGGCGATATCCTTTTTTGTCAGCTGCCGCAGGGGAGCACTCAGCTCACTGAGAGTTTGGTATAAACTTGCCAAGGTAGTTCACCATGCCCAAGAATCGTTGCAGACCTGGCACGTCGGTGGGGGCTGCCATTTCGGAGATGGCAGCGGCCTTCAAGGGGTCGGGCTTTAGTCCGTTAGGGGGAAAACATGTCCAACATACGTGACCTCTGAGACACGAAACCGGCACTTCTTGGGATTCAGCTTCAGGTTCGCCTGTCGCGCGCGATCCAGGACGCGGCGGAGGTTCAGGTCGTGCTCGGCAAGGTCCTTCTCCCGTAAACCAGGATATCATCCACGATGATGGCACATGGCAGGTGCGCGAATAATTGCTCCATCGTCTGCTGGAACACCTCGCTAGCAGAATTGATGCCGAATGGCATTCGCAGGAACTTGAATCTGCCGAACGGTGTGGCGAAGGTCGTCAGGTCAGAAGACGCTTTGTCCAACGGGACCTGCCAAAACGAGTTCTTAGCGTCTAGGACCGAAAAGATGGTGGCTTGCCCGCCCGACCTTTGCCGCCACATCCTCAACAGACCGCATGGGGTAATGTGGTCGCCTGATGGCAAGGTTTAAGTCCTTCGGGTTGATACACACGCGTATCTCGTTCTTGTCTTTCTTAATCGTGGCAACCATGGTGGAGACCCAATCGGTGGGCTCGCTAACTGCTACTAGCACCCCCTTTTTCGACCATCTCGTTGAGCATCGCCTCGACCTTGTCCTTCATGGCGTGAGACACCCTGTGAGGTGCGCGGACCACGGGTTGTATATTTGGGTCAATGGAAATATGGTATGACACTGGTAACTTCCCCAGGTCATCGTCGAACAGGTCCTGGTATTCAGCAACCGGGTCAAACGAAAGTTGCACTTTGTGGACCGTGCGGTCAAAGGAGACCAGGCCAAGATCCTGGCACGCACGGTTGCCCAACAGGGTTACACAGTCAGAGTTCAAAACATAGAAAACCAGGTTTCTTGTGGCCTTTTGCAGCACGCAAGTTAAAGTGGCCCTCCCCGCAGGCCTTAGAATCTCTCCACCATAGGCGTGCAGGGTAGCATCGTCAACAACCAGAGGCTCATTACTCCTTATCTTGTTGAAAAGATTCATGGACAAAACATTGACTCTCGCGCCAGTATCTAATTTGGCAGAGAAGGTTACGCCATTGACAGTCACAGGTACGGAGGGATCATTGCGGTGGCGGGTGTCTGTAGGAGGGTAAACACATGAGAGTCCTCGGCAGAATTAATTGGCTCCGCACCATTGCACTCAACTAAATTGGGCTGTGAGTCGAAACAGAGATCAGATTGGGCCAGCATGTTTAGACTGGGACTGGAAGCTTGTGCCTGGCTCCCACGGGAACGGAGTAAGCGACAGGAGGCTGAGAAATGGTTCAGCTTTTTACAAAAGTTACAGGTTTTACCAGAGGCGGGACACGTCGACAGTCTATGGTGCATGTAGTTACAGTTCGGGCATCTTTTTCGGGGCACATCGCCAGGTCCAGGGCGGGCACGCGGCAGAAAAACATTGTTTCCCACCCGAGGCTGTGGGCTCCTAAATCCTGCCAGGGTTGACAGATTTATTGCCCAAATCCCGTGGTCCTCTTGCAAAACAACGACCTCAGACAATCTGCAGGCATGCATAGCTTTGTCCAACGTTAGATCCGGATCCCTCAAAAGCTCACATCGCAGCTTCTGGTCACGCATGCCAGTTTACTAAAATGTCTCTAGTGAGCTGGTCGGTCATGTCGCCAAAACGGCACCGCTGGGCGAGATGACGCAAATCAGCAATAAAACATTCAACATGTTCATCCGGCAACTGTCTCCTCGTAAAGAACCGTGCCCTCTCTAGAATGCGGTTCGAGGGCAGGTCACAAATCTCCCTGAACTTACGTAGCAGGCAAGCGGGTCGTCAGCAGACTCTGCAGGAGTAATCACCGCACCATCGACGCCCAGGACCGCTGGAGCGTAGTGAAAGTTCTGGCTCTCTTCATGGCATCAGGTCCGACAAGGTTGAGGAGGAGGGAAGCTTTAAGGGAGTCAGGATCAGCGCGGTGTGCGACGTTGACAAAGTGTGTGAAATCAAATTCAAACGTGGCCCAGCGCTCAGATATGTCAGCATCAAAGACAAGCTGCTCGGCTTTCTGCAAGAGGACGCCATGGCCAAAGAGATCAAAGCACAAAAAACACAAATCAAAAAAAAGAAATAAAAACCGATAAACAGGAGACGCAAGTATCATCCCACTTCTGACACCATGTAAATGAAAACGTTACAAAGCTCTTAAGTGTACAACATCTTTTAATGATAGCACTGGGTATCACACACACCTTCAAGCACCGGCTACATTTTTCTACTGAGGGGAAGGCGTTATGATTGATGTTAACTAGGCGGGGTTAATGGGACTGAGGTAACTATATTATTGGTTGCATATAAACCATCTACAAGTGGGAATCTTATTGAAACATATAATATTATTAAAGTCTGAAGAAGGGTTTTTGGCCCGAAATGTTGCCTATCTCCTTCGCTCCTTAGATGCTGCTGCACCCGCTGAGTTTCTCCAGCCTTTTGTGTACCCTAAGATTATTAAAGGTTTGGACATGCTAGAGGCAGGAAACACGTTCCCGATATTGACCGGGAGTCCAGAACCAGGGGCCACATGATCACATTGAATGGTGGTGCCGGAGATACAGCGCGGAAACAGGCCCTGCGGCCCACCGGGTCCGCACCAACCAGTGATCCCCGCACACCAATGCACCTGTCCCACTTAGTAAACCTGAACGCAAACCTCTGGAGACTTTGCGCCCCACCCAAGGTTTCCGTGCGGTTCCCGGAGGTTTTTGTCAGTCTCCCTAATGGTCGAAAGTGGTTTCCGCTTCTTCTATGTTCCGGCGATTATTTCAAAAAATTCAAAACCGGCCGCGACTAAAAATAGGTTTGACCTCTACTCCTTCATCTATTGCCTATTTAATCCGTGACCTGCGTGGGTTTTCTCCGGGTGCTCTGGTTTTCTCCCACACTCTGAAGACGTGCAGGTTTGTAGGTTATTTGGCTTTAGTAAAAATTGTCAATTGTCCATGCTGGTGTACGGGGCGATCGCTGGTCGGCACGTACCCCGTGTTTCCGCGCTGTATCTCCACACTAAACTAAAGGCAGCCAGCATCGTCAGAGACCACATTCCCATCTCACTGCTACCATGGGGAAGAAGGTACAGGAGCCTGAGAACCGTGACCTCCAGGTTCAAGAACAGCTTCTTCCCCACAACCATCAGGCTCTTGGACACTGCACAACGCTAGCCTCAGCAACTATGATCTTCTATGGACTGTGACGGCCCATCAAGTCTACTCCGCCATTTAATCACGGCTGATCTATCTCTCCCTCCCAACCCCCATTCTCCTGCCTTCCTCTGACACCCGGACTAATCAAGAATCCATCATTCTCTGCCTTAAATATATCCATTGGCCTCCACAGCCTTCTGTGGCAATGAATTCCACAGATTCACCACCCTCTGACTAAGGTTCTAAAGAAGGGTCTCGACCCGAAACATCACCCATTCCTTCGCTCCAGTCGAGATGCTGCCTGTCCCACTGAGTTACTCCAGCATTTTGTGTCTCTCTAAGGAAACTCCTCATCTCCATCCTAAAGGAAGGTACATAGATACGTAGACAATAGGTGCAGGAGTAGGCCATTCGGTCCTTCGAGCCAGCACCGCCATTCAAAGTGATCATGGCTGATCATCCCCAATCAGTACCCCGTTCCTGCCTTCTCCCCATATCCCTTGATTCCGCTTGCCCTAAGAGCTAAATCTAACTCTCTCTTGAAAGCATCCAGTGAATTGGCCTCCACTGCCTTCTGAGGCAGAGAACTCCACAGATTCACAACTCTCTGGGTGAAAAGGTTTTTCCTCATCTCAGTTCTAAATAGCTTACCCCCTATTCTTAAACTGTGGCCCCTGGCTCTGGACTCCCCGAACATCGGGAACATGTTTCCTGCATCTAGCGTGTCCAATCCCTTAATAATTTTATATGTTTCTATAAGATCCCCTCTCATCCAGGGGCCACAGTTTAAGAATAAGTGGTAAGCCATTTCGAACGGAGATGAGGAAACACTTTTCCAGTCTGTTGTGAGTCTGTGGAATTCTCTGCCTCTGCAGTGGAGGCAGGTTCTCTGGATACTTTCAAGAGAGAGCTAGATAGGGCTCTTAAAGATAGCAGAGTCAGGGGATATGGGAAGAAGGTAGGAACGGGGTACTGATTGTGGATGATCAGCCATGATCACATTGAATGGCGGTGCTGGCTCAAAGGGCCGAATGGCCTACTCCTGCACCTATTGTCTATTGTCATCCTTCTAAACTCCAGAGTGTACAAGCCCAGCCGCTCCATTCTTTCAACATATGACAGTCCCGCCATCCCGGGAATTAACCTGGTGAACCTACGCTGCACTCCCTCAATAGCAAGAATGTCCTTCCTCAAAGGTCCTTTTACTGTGAGGCTTGCTGACGGCCAGAGCTAATGGCGTGAAGGCAGCGATGTCAGTGACGCACCTTGAACCTGTCTCCGATCAGCTTGTGAACGATCTCCTCCTCCTCGTTGGCGGTCCGGCTGCAGAACTGAGAGAAGAGCTTCTTCCAGTGCTCTTTGTCTTTGGCCTAAAGGCAGGAGAGGCAAAGAGGGAGGGGTTATTGCACCTCTCACGAACCCACACCAAACACAACCTGCAGCTCTCGCCAGGCAACGAACTCAATCAGTTCAGCTTATTGTCACGTATACCGAGGTACGGTGAAAAGCTTTTGTTGTTGTGCTGACCAGTCATCCTTCAGTCTCATCCCACGTCAGGGGGTCTATGTACTCACCTGTTTCACCATGGCAACCATTCTGGCCAGGAGCATAATGCTGGCCGTTTCTGGAGGGTAATGCATGTTCCTACAATACAGGGAGAATATTCATGTTTAGTTCATTCAGCTTGCAGATAAAGAGCAGAGATAAGACAAAGGTCATAATGCCAAAAGTGATAAGAGCAGAATTAGGCCATTCGGCCCATCAAGTCAACCCCGCCATTCAATCATGGCTGATCAATCCCTCTCTCTGAACCCCATTCTCCTGCCTTCTTCTCATAACCCCTGACACCCGCA
This sequence comes from Okamejei kenojei, assembly GCA_035221665.1. Lineage (NCBI taxonomy): Eukaryota > Metazoa > Chordata > Chondrichthyes > Rajiformes > Rajidae > Okamejei > Okamejei kenojei. The sequence goes on from CM069131.1 coordinate 189,348,625, forward strand.
CAAATCAAGAATCTATCTATCTCTGCCTTAAAAATATCCACTGACTACTGTGGTAAAGAATTCCACAGATTCACCACCCTCTGACTAAAGGAATTCCTCCTCATCTCTTTCCTAAAAGAACGTCCTTTAATTCTGAGGCTGTGACCTCTAGTCCTTGACCAGGGATTCGCAACCGTTTTCGTCCCATTTACCCCAGGCAACTTTAATAGCACATAATAGTGTTATTTCACTTATTTATGAACAACTAATGATGAACAGATACCGGTATACCGGAACTAAACACAGTCAGTCAATGAGAAAAAATATCTACAAATCCTGAATCAACACATTTACCCCCTGGGTAGACAACATTTACCCCCTTGGGGGTACATGTACCCAAGGTTGGGAACCTTGTCCTCAACTCTCCCACGAGTGGAAACATCCTCTCCACATCCACTCTATCCAGGCCTTTCACTATTCTGTACGTTACATTGCCATAGAATTTTTTGAGGATGTAACTAGCAGAGTGGATAAGGGAGAACCAGTGGATGTGTTATATCTGGACTTTCAGAAGGCTTTCGACAAGGTCCCACATAAGAGATTAGTATATAAACTTAAAGCACACGGTATTGGTGGTTCAATAATGATGTGGATAGAGAACTGGCTGGCAGACAGGAAGCAAAGGGTAGGAGTAAACGGGTCCTTTTCAGAATGGCAGGCAGTGAGTAGTGGGGTACCGTAAGGCTCGGTGCTGGGACCCCAGCCATTTTCAACATACATTAATAATTTGGACGTGGGAATAGAATGCAACATCTCCAAGTTTGCGGATGACACCAAGCTGGGGGGCAGTGTTAGCTGTGAGGAGGATGCTAGGAGGCTGCAGGGTGATTTGGATAGGCCTGAGTGAATGGGCAGATGCATGGCAGATGCAGTATAATGTGGATACATGTGAGGTTATCCACTTTGGTGGCAAAATCATGAGGGTAGACTATTATCTGAATGGTGGCAGATTAGGAAAAGGGGAGATGCAACGAGACCTGGGTGTCATGGTAACCAGTCATTGAAAGTAGGCATGCAGGTGCAGCAGGCAGTGAAGAAAGCGAATGGTATGTTAGCATTCATAGCGAAAGGATTTGAGTATAGGAGTCAGGGAGGTTTACTGCTGCAGTTGTACAGGGTTTTGGTGAGACCACACCTGGAGTATTGCGTACAGTTTTGGTCTCCAAATCTGAGGCAAGACATTCTTGCCATAGAGGGGGTTCAGAGAAGGTTCACCAGACTGATTCCTGGGATGTCGGGACTTTCATATGAAGAAAGACTGGATAGACTCGGCTTGTACTCACTGGAATTTAGAAGATTGAGGGGGGATCTGATAGAAACTTACAAAATTCTTAATGGGTTGGACAAGCTAGATGCAGGAAGATTGTTCCCGATGTTGGGGGAGCCCAGAACAAGGGGTCACAGTCCAAGGATAAGGGGGAATTCCCTTAGGAATTGAGTGTTTCCTCACTCAATACAATACAAAACAATAATACTTTACTAGCCAAGTATATTTTGCAACATATACGAGGAATTTCATTTGCGAAGTCAGCCATACAAGTAAAAAGTAACAAAACACAAAATACATGTTAACAGGAACATCCACCAGTGACTCCTCCACATTCCTCACTGTGATGGAAGGCGAAAAAAAAAAATCAATCTCTCCCTCCTTTTTCTCCCGTCGTTGAGGGCCTCGTGCCTTCCAGAGACGTGGCGATCTTGGCTCCCGTAGCCGGGCAATCTGACCCCGGGTTGGGTTTTGATAGTGAAGACCGCAGGCCGCAGTTGGAGCATCGATCCCAGGCAAGGGATCGCAGGCTCCCACGGTAAGTCCACGGCCCCACGGTGGGGCTCAAAGTCAGTCCCGAGCAAGGCCTCCAGCTCCACAATGTTAGGCCTCAGAGCGACCGGGGATGCGATCCGGAAAACAATCGCATCTCCAGCAGGGTAAGACTGAAAAAAAGTTTCCCCCTGACCCCCTCCCCCACTCCCACATAAAATAAGCATAGAAAATAGGTGCAGGAGGAGGCCATTCGGCCCTTCGAGCCAGCACCACCATTCATTGTGATCATGGCTGATCGTCCCCTATCAATAACCCGTGCCTGCCTTCTCCCCGTATCCCTTGACTCCACTAGCCCCTAGAGCTCTATCTAACTCTCTCTTAAATCCATCCAGTGACTTGGCCTCCACTGCCCTCTGTGGCAGGGAATTCCACAGATTCGCAACTCTCTGAGTGAAAAAGTTTTTTCTCACCTCAGTCTTAAATGGCCTCCCCTTTATTCTAAGACTGTGGCCCCTGGTTCCGGACTCGCCCCACATTGGGAACATTTTTCCTGCATCTAGCTTGGCCAGTCCTTTTATAATTTGATATTTTTCTATAAGAAACCAGAGAACATTAACACAAACTTTTAAAACACGCTAAAAAATAACAAAAAAAAAAAAGCCAAAAAAAACGGACAGACCGTTGGCGAGGCTGCCAATCGTGCTGCGCCCCCTGGTGGTGCACTCACCTCCATCCTTTCCTGCAAGCTTGTTAGGGATGCTGAGAATCATCCACCGAGGCCGTAGACACAGGACCTGATGGTACTGCTTCAGTGCTGCCTGCCTGCATTCCGTGCTGCAGTAAAGGAACCTGTGGGCAACAACGCAGCAAGCGGTGAGACCGCCCGCAAATGCAGCAGGGATGCAGGACGCAGAGTTTTTTTTTTGTAAATGAATTTTAATTTATTTTTTAACAATTACAGCACGGAGACAGGCCCTCTCGGCCCTTCCATCCCTGCCAGACCATTTGTATTTCCCCCTAGTCCCCCATCTACCTGCACTCAGACCATACCCCTCCATTCCCTTCACGTCCCCATCATACCTATCGCACTTACACTTAAATGTTAAAATCGATCCGACTCCACACTTCTGCTGGAAGCTCATTCCACACCAGCCACACCCTCTGATTAAAGAAGTTCCCCTCCACGTTACCTAAGCCCAAAACTTCTGACTCCTTAATCTCATCTCATTCCAGGGTTGACCAAGGGCAAAGCCACTACGAGTCCCCATCAGAGCACAATTTATTGTCACGTGTAGCGAGTAAGTGCAAAGCTTTAGTTTTGTGTGCTAACCGCTCAGGAGAAAATCCCATCGAGTCAACTTCACCAGTCAATCTAGGCTGATCTATTTTTCCCTTCATTTCAGACTTTATTCTGCACTCAGTATCTTCCCCTTTGATCTCCCTATTCTACTTGATTTGGGGCTTGAGTGTATTTGAAATGTCTGAGTATGTTCACGACCCGAAACAATCCACCCATTCCTTTACCTCCAGAGATGCTGCCATCACCCGCTGAGTATTACTCATCATTTTGTGTCATTCTTGGGTTTAATCCAGCCGTTCCTTCCTACACATTTATTGGATTTATGTATGGCATTATCTGATATGTTCATAAGTTATAGGAGCAGAATTAGGCCATTCGGCCCATTCAGTCTACCGCACCATTTGATGATAGCTCATCTAAGGAGTGAACACACGGAAGGCTGCAGGCCCTGACAACATACCAGGCCGGGTGCTCAGGGGATGTGCTGATCAGCTGGCACATGTCCTTACTGACATCTTCAACACCTCGCTGAACCAGGCCGTCGTCCCATCGTGTGTCAAGACTGACACCATCAAAACCTGTGCCAAAAAAACATCATGTCTCGACGATTACCGCCTGTCGCACTCACTCCATAATGTAAGAAGTAATAATGATAAACTGATGAAACCCGGAAAAAAACCCCACGCAGGTCAACAGGGAGAGATCGTAACAAACTCCGTAAACAGACAGACACCCGAGTCAGGATTGAACCCGGTCCCTATAGCTCTGAGGCAGCTACACTACCGCTGCGCTACTGGCGCGTTGCACCCATATTTCTTGGAGATTTTTTTTTAACACAAAGATTGGTAGGAAAATGAACATGCTGCCAGGTGTGCACGGCGACACCAGCGTAGAGTCCGCCCTGACAGCGCTTTCAGCCGCCGGAGACCCGGGTTCCATCCTGACTACGGGTGGCTGTCCTGTACGGATTTCCAACGTTTCTTCCAGTGATACCTGCGTGGGTTTTTCTCCGAGATCTTCGCTTTCCACTCCCACACTCCAAAGATGTGCAGTTTGTAACAGGTTTTGTAGTTTGTTTGCTTTGGTGTATGTGTTAAATATCCCTAGTGTGTCAGGTCAGTGTTAATGTGCGGGGTAATTGACGGTCGGAGGAGCGGACACGAACCGGTGGGCTGAAGGGCCTGTTTCCGCTCTGTATCTCTAAACTAAACTAAACCTGCCGCATAAGGCAGCAGCTTTACTGCTGCGCCACCATGGTTGTAGTCCAGAGAGATTTAGCTCTTGGGGCTAACGGAATCAAGGGATATGGGGAGAAGGCAGGAACGGGGTACTGATTCTGGATGATCAGCCATGATCACATTGAATGCCTGTGCTGGCTCGAAGGGCCGAATGGCCTACTCCTGCACCTATTGTCTATGTTTCTGTAGGGAGTTTCTACTCTCTCCCTGTGACTGCGTGTGTCGGAGCCATTGTTGACATGTTATATTATTTTGTCCAGATATATCCAGAGATGCCAACCCTAAATTTAGTTCACAGTAACATTCAACCCATTTGTCCGTAACAAATGGGGGTAAATGCATTTCTCTCCGTAACATACTCACTTGGGGTTGTTGCCGGCGGCTATGCGCCTGCGCACTGGTGCAGATCAGCGGGCTGCCGGCGGGCGGGTGCGGCACATGCGCACTTGGCAAGGTTGCCAGCGGTCTCGCCTGCGACTGGGTGGGTGGGGAGTTGGGGGGAGGCCCGTGATCGGGGCTGCCTGCGAGCGGCCGGCTGGCGGCAAGAAAGTGCCGCTGATCGCGCGGAAGCCCGCGCCGGCCCGGCTCTGGGCCGGGCCGTGGCTGCTAGCTGCCGGGCTGACAAACCGGGGCACATGCGCCGGCGGTTCACATACACTGGAGGAACACCGGCGCGGCGGGTGTTCCTTAACAGACAATGTTGTACTGCCAGAACACCGTAAAAAGTGTTATTTCGCCGGGACAAAATACGGCGAATCCGGGACACTTGCATCTCCTGTTATCTCGCAGTATTAGGGGCGGTCATCGCATGACAGAGGCGCGGTATACATGTGGCAAATTAGTGGCAGGGGGGTGATCATACCATTTTACAGGGAGGGAGAGCCGCATACAGTTCTCTTCATCGGACTGGGAGAAACAGGCTTTGCAACTTGCATGCAGATTAAGGACCAACCTGGTAACGTTCATCTCTCTTTGTTTGTACAGCTAGCTACTTCAATAAGAACCGGGTGGGAGAATTGCGAACCTTCGACGTGTCTACCCTGGTTCGACGAACGCAATCAACCAGACGTGCACAAACAGAAGATCAAACAGAACAAGTTGTCCTACAACTTTAGGCTGTGCACGCCATACACGCAAGAAAAAGAATAAACAAAAGAATTAAACTGGAAATACACGGTCTGGAAAGATCTGTTCTATTGTTCTGCGTAGGATCTAACAATAGAACCAGTAGGCGCTGGAGTAGGCCATTCTGCCCTTCGTGCCAGGGTTTTTTTTTTAATTGTAGTAAATGGCAACCGGAAAAGTTGGACATTGGCAGAATTGGAATTTGCATGACAAAATTGGGTTTGTACCACTGGAATTTAGAACATGCGAGGGGATCTTAGAAGGATGAAGGGGATCTGATTGAAAACATTTTAAGATTATTAAAGGGTTTGGAATCACAGAGGCAGGAAACATGTTCCCCACTGTTGTGGGAGTCCAGAACCGGGGCCACAGTTTTAAGAATAGGGGCAAGCCATTCAGGAACGGAGATGAAGGAAACACATTTTCCACACAGAGAGGGGTGAGTCTGTGGAATTCTCTGCCTCAGAGGGGCAGTGGAGGCAGGTTCTTCTGGACACTTTCAAGAAGAGCTAATAGGCTTTATAAAGATACGAGTCAGGGGATACGGAGAAAAGAAAGGAACGGGGTACTGATTGGGGATGATCAGCCTACCCCTGCACCTATTGTCTATTGTCTATTGACAGTGTGTGTTTTCTCTGGTCGGGCAAGGCTTACCTGGCACATGGACAGGGGTGGAGCAGCTCTTGCGGACGGGTGCACTGCTCCGGTTGGGCAGGCTCAGGGCGGGATTCCCGACATCTGCGGCTTGTTCCTCCTCCGCCTGTCTCCAGGGAACATCATACAGTGATCACACGCAGGGGGACAAACATAACGCCAGGACATAATCCCAGCAACGTACAGCACAGAAACAGGCCCTTCAAGCCCACCCTGCCCAAGTTGGCATCGTAGTCCATTTGATATGGTTATTTCGTTGTTCACATGCTTGATCAATGTGGTTTTTTCAAGTTCTTTTACCTGTCCTGAGGATGTGGATCACTTTTCGGATCACATTCTCCGGGCTCTGTTGCCTACCATCGCTGGAGCAGGAAGCCTCCTCTCGGACTGTCCGTGAGCCCCACCGCGGGGTCCTGTACTTAACATCCTATCATGAACCGCAGCGGACGTTATCAGCAAGGGCTCCGCAGACCGGGGCGAGGCTGGTCGGGAGCTCCACCGAACGCCGCGGTAGCTTGACCCTGCCCCGACGCGAGGTTTGTTCCATCCGCGTATGAGAGCTGACAACCCCCTGATGCGGAGTGGAGCGCCTCGATTGCGGAGGGCCCAAAACACTGGATTCGGGAGCCCAAAATCGTCCCGTCAACGTGGCTCGAGGCGCTAAAGAGCAAGGGGAAGGACTTGAACTATATTCTGCCTTCCACCACATGAGGAGTGTGTAGGAGTCACTGTGGTGTATATTCCAGATGTTAACAAAGATTGGTTTTACCCTGTTTTGGTCTCCAAGATGGCTGCCGAAGGAAGTGAACGCTGGCTCGATTGGCTGCTGCGCTCTCTCTTTGAATTGTGCTGTCCCAACAAATTTTTGTTTTTGTATTTTTGTTTTATTCTGCTTCTATGTTTTGTAATCTGCGTTATTAAATTTTTGTAAGAGGCGTCACCATGAGAGTCTTGATAAGGCTCCCCCAAAAAAAAATTAAACATAGAGAATTAGGTGCAGGAGTAGGCCAACTCCCCTAATCGAGCCTGACCGCCATTCAATATGATCATGGCTGATCATCCGAACTCAGTATCCTGTACCTGGCTTCTCTCCATAACCCCTGATCCTCAACCACAAGGGCCACATCCAACTCCTCTTAAATATGGCCAACAAAACTGGCTTCACCTACCTTCTGTGGCAGAGATTTCCACAGATTCACCACTCTCTGTGTGAAAAAAAACGATTTTCCCTCATCTCGGTCCTAAAAGACTTCCCCCTTATCTTACACTGGGACCCCCTTGTCCTCCTGACTTCCCCAACATCGGACAATCTTCTGCATCTAGCTGTCCAAGCCCTTAAGAATTGTGTAAGCTCTCTATGAGATCACCCCTCAATCATCCTAAATTGCTAGCGAGTACAATGCGAGTCTATCCAATCCTTTCTTCATATGGAAGCGTGCCATCCCAGGAAATCAATCTGGTGAAACCTTCTCTTGTACTCCCTCTATGGCAAGAATGTCCTCTCCTCTATAGATTAAGAGACAAAACCGTACACAATACTCCAGGTGTGGGCCTCACCAAGAAAAGACCTGTACAACCTGCAGTAGAACCTCCTGCTCTTGTACTGCAAATCCCTATTGCTATGAATGCAACATTCCATTCTCTTTCTTCACAGCCTGCTGCACCTGCTATGCCTACTTTTTCAATAGACGTGTACCATGACGACCCAGGTCTCAGCTGCTTCTCCCCTTTTCCTAATACGTTCACCATTCAAATACTAGTCTATCTTCCTGTTTTAATGCCACAAAGTGGATACCCACTACATTTATCCCATTATACTGCATCTGCGTGGCAATTGCCCACTCACCCATCTATCCAAGTCCTCCTGCAGTCCTCCCACCCCCCCCCCCCCCCCCCCCCCCCCCCCACCCCCCCCCCCCCCCCCCCCCCCCCCCCCCCCCCCCCCCCCCACCCGCCTCCTAGCATCCTCCTCACAGCTAAAACACTGCCCCCCAGCTTCGTGTCATCCGCAAAACTTCGAGATGTTGCATTTAATTCCCCGTCCAAATCATTAATGTATATTGTAAATAGCTGGGGTCCCCAGCACTGACCCTGCGGCACCCCACTAGTCACAGGCTTTCCATCCTGAAAAGACCCACGGTTCACTCCTACTCTTTGGCTTCCTTTCTGTGCAGCCATTCTCGTATCCACAGGGCAAGGAGACGATG
>CM069131.1:189357449-189392449 GCA_035221665.1 Okamejei kenojei
ACTTTCCCTCCCCCCGGGACAGGATCACAATCGCCTCCCGCAAATTCACTGCGGGCGACATACACGGTAAACGGACACTGGGCATTTACACAACCTCTCCGGGTGCTGACTAAACACCGGCCCGACTTTCGCAGCGGAGATCCATAGTGAGGAGTCTGGGTGCGGCGGGCTGCGCAAGTTTAAACGATGTCAACACGGCTCCGACTGTGCCCGACCCGCCTGCCTGCCTGCCTGCTTCAGGGGGCAGAGATAAGGCGACGGGCGGGGGTTAAGATGCGGGGAGGGAGGAAACTGCTCACCACCCACCCGACCTACAATAGGCCAATGGTCACAAATACATAGAACCATAGAAATTAGGTGCAGGAGGCAGGCCATCGGCCCTTCGAAAGCCTGCACCGCATTCAATATGATCATGGCTGATCAGCTCCCAACTCAGTATCCTGTAAAACCTGCCTTCTCTCCATACCCCCAGGATCCCTTTAGCCACAATAAAGCGGCCAAATAATTCCAACCCCTCTTAACTATGGCCCAACGGACTGGCCCTCAACTACCCTCTGTGCAGAGCATTCCACAGACTCATCCCCACTCTCTGTGTGAAAATGATTTTTCTCATCCGGTCCCACAAAAGACTTCCCCCCCCCCCTTATCCTTAAACAGTGACCCCTTTTCTGGACTCCCCAACATCGGGAACAAAGCTTCCCTGCATCTGGCCTGTCCACAACCCCTTAAGAATTTGGTAAGTCGTCTATGAGATCCCCCCTACGATCATCTAAATTCCAGCGAGTACAAGCCGAGTCCCTATCCAGACTTTCTTCATATGGAAGTCCTGACGGTCCCGGGAATCAGTCGGTGAACCTTCTCTGTAACACCCTCTACTGGCCAAGAATGGTCTTTCCTCAGATTAGGAGAACCAGAACTGTACGCAATACTTCCAGGTGGTGGCCTCACCAAGGACCCTGTACAACTGTCCTTTCTATAGTGAATCCTGCTGCTGCTGCCTCTCACATTCTCAAGAACTTAACCGTGAGCGGCCGGCCGCGTGTAACCAGGCTCTGGGAACTCGGCATCTGATGGGGACGAGGAGGGAGGCTTTCCCAGAGGAAGGCAGGGACAACATGGAATCCAGCAGCAGAGAGGGCCCCGGTTAATGGATTGCATTCCACATTGATTCAGTTCAGTAACAACACACACACACCAGCCACCGGTAGATCCGCGGCCAACGGTCCAGGAGATGGATCAAATTATTGACCAACAGGCGGTGGTGAATCCGACTGTGACAGACTGCCTTCCACATGAGTGAGTGAGTTGAGGTGAGTGAGTGAGACACAGTGTCCACAGGAGCGGCTGTTCACTCCTGATCAATAGACTCACACACAGTAACTTCACATGTGACCCCCTCTGTCCCAGTCACACACCGTCCCGGAGAGCTGCCTGCCCGCCTGCCCGCCTGTCCCCGAGCGACTGGGACAACTCTGGGCAAGGTGGCCACTGAAGGCAAGAACCACATTCTAGTGGCTCCCTCCCTCCCGGCGCAGCAGCAGCCAGCAGCAGTCATGAGAGAAAAAGCGGCTTCAGTTTCAGCTGACCTGGACAATAAGGCCAATCACAACAAGCCGCGTTAATTCACAAATATTCACTGAGAGAGGGATTGATATTCCTTCAAATATTCTTGTACAAGATCATCAGTTGGGAACGTGTAACATGATGAGAATCAGGTCAACGCCAGTGAACCCACACGGATGGAGAATAAAACCTGAATTGTTCTGCTCCACAAACCCGGGGACTTCCAACGCAGCAATGATCACGTACAGGATTTTCTCCACGGCCAAATATTCATAAAGATGCCTGCCACCCCCCATTGTTCTCTGACCCAGCAGTATGTCCGGTGGGTGCGTGATCGCAGGCCCGTGAGAGAGCAATATGATATCCGGATACAATGTATCCTCTGGATCTGGAAATGCGTGCTCGGGACTGAAGGTTACTAGAAAAAACGACAGAACGATTTCCTGAGAGGTAGTTATTAATAACCATTGTTTTTTTCGATCGCATCTTTGCGCTCACTCATAGAGTGGGAACAGAGCGAGCGTGGAGAGGAGTTTGGATTGGCACAACACAGTTATGAAAAAGGATAGAGACATTCAGTGAAAAAGATTCCACAAAACAGAATGCACATCAGCCGAGATGTGAAAATCGCCCATGCTGGACAGACAGCATCCTGGTTTATTACAGTGAGCTATGATTTAGAAACGATCCAAAAGAGCCTGGGAATTGCTCGTACTCTTTATGATAGAGGAAGTTACTGCAGGGATATGGAAATTAAAATAGATGAGGAGACTGTGCGAGTCGAGATTATGTGTATATCAAACGACATGACCAGAAGGGGATATTGTTTCAATACCATAACAATTGAGCCATCAGATACCAGAAGACTCTCTCAGCTACACACATTGAAAGTTGTTATATATGTCCTGAGTTAAAGACCTATTATAATCAAAAGACCTGTTTCCAGACTTCATTGTACAAGAGGGCTCTGGGCCACATTTGAAGCAAGGAGGACTTGACTTGGGCGAAACCTTTGTCCACAGGTTGAGGAATTAGTTCAATGGAGATCACCACGGACTAAAAATGCCCCCCCCCCCCCCCCACCCCCCCCACGCTGCTTTCACCACTCAATATGATACGCGGCCTCTTCCACTGAGCACTGTGACCCCCAACCCCACACTTCCCGCTGACTGACCCCGGGAACCATCCACCTCCCTTCTTGCCTGGAATAGATCTACTACACCACGGGACATTCACATTCTCTGCCTTCTTCATCACCCTCTGAGGGCGGCACGACCCACAGAACTCACCCACACTCGAGAGAACAGAAACATTGCCCGCCTCAGAATTGTCCAAAAACCGAAATAAAACGGCGAATGATGTCAACACCTCTCCCTCCTCTCTTTCTCTCCTCTCCCCCATCCTTACTGTGTCACTCCTCCATCCCCCTCCCCGAACTGTTACTTTCTCTACTCCAACGCTCTCTATTTCCCCCTCCTCTGGTCTGCTCTCTCTCCGTCCCCTGGTGGTGTTACTGATGGATGGACAGAAATGGGTGCAGAACTGACGCATGACACCACAGTGGTGTACTGAAGTGAAGAGGACACACTGTGGTACTGAAAGGAGGGACACAATCTGTGGTGGGACTGATGGAGGTACACACGTGTGGGTGGTACTGATGGATGCACACTGTGGTGGAACTGAAGGAGGTACACACTGTGGTACTGATGGAGGGACACACTGTGTGGTACTGATGGGAGGTGACCACAGGCACGTGTGGTGTGTACTGATGGAGGGACACACATGTGGTGGTACTGATGGAGGACACACTGTGGGGGGTACTAGAAGGAGGTACAAATACACTGTGAGGTACTGTTGGAGGGACACACTAGTGGTACTGATGGAAGGACACAGCCTGTGGTGGGACTGATGAGGGACACACTCGTGTACTGATGGAGGGACACAACTGTGGTGGGACTGAAGAGGGACAATCACTGTGGTTACTGATGGAGGGACACCACTGTGGGGTACTGATGTAGTGACACATTATGAGCCGTACTGATGAGGGACAACACACTGTGTAGGCAGTTTCTGATGAGTGACACATTTGTGAGGCTGTACTGATGAGGTACACCATTGTTGAGCAGTTCCGATGGAGGGCACACACTGTGGTGGTACTGATAGGAGTAGACACACTGCGGTGTACTGATGGAGGGATCATAATCTGGGTAGTACAGATTTGACCGATGCTCTTGATATCATTATTCACTGTGATTGAAGATAGGGGTTCCGGAGATAATAGATACGCACTCGCACGAGCTCTCCCCCGAGGTACATTCAATGCCGTCGAAAGTGAAATCTTCCCAAACACAGTCTCTTGATTGTTTGACCGAAGGAAACTGCAGATCTGGAGAATCGAGGGTTACACAAAATGCCTGGAGAAACACAGCGGGTGCAGCAGCATCTAAGGAGCGAAGGAGATAGGCGAGACGTTTCGGGTCCGGAGACCCTTCTTTCAGACTGGTCATGGATCAGGGAACGAGAGATATAGACGGTGATGTGAGAGATAAAGAACAATGAATGAAATGATATGCAAAAAAGTATCGATTTTAAAGGGAACAAGCCATTGTAAGGCTGTTTGTGGTGTGAAACTGAGAAGCCGTGCGACCAGGGCGGGGGAGAAGACAGAGACAGATGAATGCCAGGGCCCCTAGGGCTGGGGGGAGGTGGAGGGGGAGGAACAGCAAGGGTTAACTAGAATTAAGAGAAAATTCAATATTACAAGCCCAAAGGATGCAAACTTCCCCAGAAGCGGAATTATGAGGTGCAGTTCCTCCAGCTTGCGTGTTGCTCACTCTGGCCCATGGAGGAGGCCCAGGACCGAGAGGTTCGGATAACGGAATGGAGGGGAGTTGAAGTGCTGACGACCGGGAGGTCGGGATTGGTTATTGGCGGACCGAGCGGAGGTTGTTCGGCGAAACGATCGCCAAGCCCTCTGCATGGTCTCCCACAAACACACTCATCACCGATATAGATGATCTGGCATCTGGAGCAGCGGATGCAGTACGATGAGATTTGGAGGAGGGAGCAGGGAGAACCTCTGTCCGGACCTGGAAGGGACTGCTGAGGGTCCCTGAAAGATGGAGGGGGGGAAGGAGAAAGGGACATGTGTTGCCATTTCTTGCGGTTTGCTCCACTCTAAACCCCTTCCCCGGGCATTTCCCTTGCAAACCGCAAGAAATGCAACACTTTGCTCCCTCACCTCCCCCCTCCCTCCTTTCAGGGACCCAAGCAATCCTTCCAGTTCCGTCAAGAGGTTCACCCTGCACCTCTCCAACCCATCCTACAGCATCCCAGCTTCCTCCAGATGCCAGATGATCTAATTGGTGAGACCAAGCGGAGGCTTGGCGATCGTTTCGTCGGGCCGAACACCTCCTGCCTCGGTCCGCAATAAACCAACCCGACCTCCCGGTGGCTCAGCACTTCAACTACCCCCCTCACCATTTTCCGTACCGACCTCTCGGTCCTGGGGCCTCCTCCATGGCCCAGAGTGACAACACCGCAAGTTGGAGGAACACAACCTCAAAATATTATGCCGCTTGGGTTTTGCATCCTTTGGGCTTGAATAATTGAATTGTTCCCTCAATTCTGTTTAACCCCTTGCTGTGTCTCCTCCCCCTCCCCACCTCTCCCCCAGCCCTCGGGCCCTGCATTCCTCCTCTGTCTCTGTCTACCCCTCCCCCGCCCTGGTCGCACCGACGGCTTCTCATTTTTCACACCACAAACAGCTTACAATGGCTTTTGTTCTCCTTATCATCGAACTTTTTTGAGCATATCTTTGCATTCATTGTTCTTTATCTCTCACATCACTGTCTATATCTCTCGTTTCCCTAGATACCTGACCAGTCTGAAGAAGGGTCTCGACGCCCGAAACGTTGCCTACTCCCTTCGCTCCCTTAGATGCTGCTGCACACCCGCTTGAGTTTCTCCAGCCATTTTGATGTAACCCACATCCCTTTTGATTTAATAGTTTCCTTATTGTTTGATAATTACGGGAAGATAAGTCATACCAAACTTCTTCCTAGTAAATGTACATTTTTGATCTTACTTCGTAGACAAACTGGTGCATGATCGAAAGCTGTGACCTCTCCACCATGCCATCTTCAAAACTAAAACACTAGCCAATCTCGCGAGAATCCAAGCCGCAAACAAGCTTCAGACTAGGTGTAAATTCCAACCCCACATAACTACAGGAAAGATGCCATTTAAAGGAACCTGGTTATACTGGAATTAAGCTAAATGGTCACTGCAGTATTTGTTGCACTGATATATTTGGGCAGCAGCGATGGAGTAAAGACACCGGGGATGTACTCATAGATTGGTGGGGGGCGCTGCCAGAACGGCTGCCCTGGCCAGCAGCGTGTTAGTCATCTTCCTAGTTTACTTTTTTTTTAGTATGTCCCAAAATGTGTATTTTTTAATGTTTGTCCGGTGTGTCTTGTGTGGGCGGTTGTGTGCGGGAGGTGGGGGTAAAAGGGGGAAAACGTTATTGGCAGACCCTGACTTAACATTATACGTGGATGGTAAGTGCATCTATCTTATCGGACCCATAAGCCAAATTCTTCCTGGACATGCATTGTGAATCAGAATGGGAAATATTATAGAGCAGCTGCCTTCGAAAGACCATTATCTTGCCCAACAAGCGAAAGCTGTTTCCTTAATAAAGCGCCCGTATCGGTAGGGAAGAATTCTAGAATACATTTTAGCACTGACTCTAGATATGCATGGGAGTGGTCCATGACTTGAGGCCAGTTGTGGAGAAAAAAAAAGGAAAGGATGCTTAACTTCCGCGGGAACACAGATATTCCCACCAGAAAATTAGTGTCATATATGTTACAAGCATAATATTGCCGCAAAACAAATTTCGTGATTTTTGGACAATGTATGCACAACTAAGGGCCAAATCCCAGTAAGATATAGGAAATCATTCCGTGCTGACCAAAATGCTAAAGAGATGTCCGGGAGCGCAGGGTGGTTCCACCTAAAACCGATGGAGGCAAGAATGAAAGTGTAAATTTAAAGATAAGTCTCCCTGGGAAAAGCCAATGCCACCCCTATCCAAGACATTATTAGGTTACAGGATGACGCTCCTGATAAGATGTAAAATTGGGAAGCAACTTGGTTTGCATAATGAATTGTAAACAAATGTGGGTTACACGGCAGGACAACATGTTATGTCCTATGAACTTGCAATGTGGTATTGAATTTGTCAACTTTGCAACTCGCTTGTGGTGTTTAAGCACCGGCGATACACTATTGGCTACCTGGTGACATCCGAGTTTGCAACACTGGCGCAGAAGGATTAGCATCCGTTTGTCTGATCTGTCAGCAACATTATCCCCGGAAAGGCGGAGAGCTGTGAAAGGTGGGAAAGTGCCCTGACCCAAGTGTCCCTTTGGAACACCTCCAGATGGACCACATTGAGTTGGAGAGATGTCCAGCGATAACAAATATGGTGTTAGAGTTTAATGGCAGCCAGTGGATTGCAGCCGTACACCAACACTGGACAACAAAGCCTCTACAAGTTGTTAGAGTACTCATGAAGTCGATTATTCATAGATATTGGAATTTCCTATCCGCCTAATTTCAGGTAATGTCCTCATTTTGGGGTAGGACAATAAATGAAGAATACTGTGAACAAATGGGCATACAGCAACCGTTACCACTGTCCTGTCGATAGCAAAGCTGCTGGTCTTATCCAACGATGATCAGCACATTAAAAACAACATGAAAATCTGAAACGGCTTGCAGTTTAAATTTACTTCCCGTAGCATTATTCCAGGTACGCACTGTACCACCCAGCGAGGAAGAGCACGATTGAGTCCGCAGAAATCGTGTAAGTCGCCCACATCGAACCCCATGGAACGAAAGTTCCCCAAAAGTTGTTTAATATTTCATCGTATGACAGTAGAGATGTCTGATTATGTTTTATCCTTGACCAGAGTAATGAGGGAGTTGAATTTTCCATAATTACTTGAAGAACTACCACCTTTTATAGGCTACTACCATCTGAGGTTTGAACCTGGTGATTTTGTTATGGTAAAGTATTAGGTAAGAAAGGCGATGGATGCCCGGAGGTGGAATGGCCTGTATCAGGTTTCTCCTTAACAACCCCAATGGGTAGAAGGGAAAATGCCGATCGCTCCACGTTCACCATCGTAAAATTGTCATGTAGTAAGACTTACTAATTATTATCCTTAAATATAAGATTACACGAGAAACTTACCAGTTATTTGAAGTTTGATCTTGATATCAAGAGGGTGATTACATGAAGAAGACCCTTTCAGGAGTGAGGACCGCATGCGCGTCAATCTTTAAAGCAGTGGTATGAAATCACAAATAGCAAACACCAAAGTGACATAGTAAGATGCGTGACTCGAGAACTGGCCAGAATGGACCCTTTTCTGGAGAGAGGGTTTTGTAATGGAGAACTTGTTCAAGATTGTATTAACAACTCGATATCCAGTTGAAAAAACCCGATAGCAAGTTCCCTTTATTGTTGCAGTCTTAGTGTCCTCCATAACTGAATGAATTGTCAAATACCATTTAAAATGAACTGGAAAATGTCTGGAATCTGTAACGTATTATTGGTATCATTAAAACATTTAAAACAAAAACCACTTCTGATCCCCTAAAATAGGATGTGCTAGCCTTTTCCCTTGGTGCAATCCCCCTGCACACTGCAGTAAGCACTTTCATGGCTTAGATGTGACAAACCTGAGGCAAAAGTCAATCATATCAAAATGTGTAGTCAATAATTCCGGGGACAGACATTCCACTGAGCGGTTCCAGGACAGCTTCTGCGAATGTCCAGGGGGGCGACCAAGAGGCTTGTTGTAGAACCGTTGAAGGTTTTCTTCACTGGCCCAGCCCGGGTGGGCGAGGATGTGGTCCATGGGCAACCTCCCATGGCCCTCGCCGCTGATACGTGGAACAGCCCTGGTTGGAAAGAGACCTTAAAAATGCAGTAGGCAACTCCTGCTGCATCCACACCCACCCTGAGCCACCTGGCGATAGTCTGAGTAGTCACCCCGATGATGCGGAGTTTATGGCTGAGAGGAGCCCCTGTTCCTCTCCTGATAACTCCAGTAAAACTCGGTATGTGTGGTGGAGATGGGTGACTATGCAGAGGAGTGGCATCTACAGGGTAACGCCCGAAACTTCCAACTGCAGAGCCCATGCGCCCCTGGCCTGTGCTGCTTCCAATAATTCTTGGACCAAAAAGAAATATATTTGGACCCAGGGGTGACCACCATGCCCTGTCCAGATCGCAGTTTTTGTACCCGTCTGGACACTCGTTGGCTGTAGGTCAGTGCCATCAAGCATCATCACCACCTTGATGGTGACAGTTTCAGTGGTAGCTCATCTAATGAGCCCAGCTCCTCAATAGGGGTCAGCCGATCCCACACTCCCACGTTACTGTATATTCTGGGTCGTGGAGGGTTGGTGTTAACACTTACTCCCCCTCATTAGTTTTTAGGGACAACCAGGTGATGGAGCTGATACCTATATCCAGGTATGAGGACAGCGCACTCCTGGCGCTGTTGATGGCACTGTAGCTTGAGGCCACAAGCCATCGAAATGGCGGCCAGCTAGAAACTCCAGGACATCAGGTATCGGTTGCCGAGTTGGAAGACCTGTGTTGATCCGAGTACCAGAATGCCTCCCACATCCTGATTTGGGTGAGGTACTGTTTCCGATTTGATTCTCGGCCATTATGCGGGCGATAAGTACTATGGGCTCGTGATGAGATGCCCGCCTGGATGAGTGGTCTTTTCAGAACCTGCAGGGCCAACAAAGTTTAAGTGACGCAGTGGCAAGGATGACTAACCAATAATATCCCGTAATGGGTAAGTAATATCAATTTAGATGTTTCCCCATGGTCGCCATCCATTTGGGTTGTTTTAAAATTTTAACGACCATCGGGTACCATGGGTTGTGTAGGCCAGTCGGGATATGATGAATATGCCAGTTGGAGAGTCCAGTTTTAATTTTCTTGCAATTACCCGAATGATGAGGCCAGAATGGGGGAAATGCGTAGCAAAACCATTTCCCCATATGGATAGAGAATCGCATCCATTGTATATGCCCAGGGTCTGGTTCCCACGCAAATAAGTTTGTATCTGATTGTGTCGCCCTGGAAGCAATAGGTCAATATCTGGTGTCCCATAGGGAGCTATAATGTCTCCAACAATTTGGGGGTTCAACATCCACTAATGTTGTCATTGATACTCGTGACCTGGTGTCCGCCACTGTATTAAAGCTTCCCAGGCAAATAGGTCGCAGTAATCCAAATATTCCTTTTCAATGCTCCAGTGCCAAATTGTGTTAGCCAATTCATCACAAAGATAGCGACATGATACACCATATGATTGATGTAAGCCACCACTGTAGTATTATCTATTTGGAAGGTGACATGTAAATCCCGTGAATTAGTACGTAAGCCTCTCGCAGTCCATGATTTGCCCCCAGCATTTCTATATGTTTTTCACGTGTGACTCGTTTCAGTATCGTAAGGACATCGTATCAGTTGCTCCCCAGCCTTGTGGCGCTTGCGTCCGTTTGTAGGCACAACGTTCAGGGTTGCTCACTATGCTAGGTTGTGACACTCTCTAATATTGTCTACCCACCATTGTAGCTCGTTTCTAGCCTTTGCTGGTACCGGATTGCGCCGATCAAAGTGCCCAGCATTCGTTTTTAATGCTGTGATCATTGTTGTTTGTAAATTTCAGTTGTGTACAGCTGTCCGAATCGTGAGCTGGGAATGTAGCACCAAATTTGCCTTTAACTTTTGCTGTTTGCCGAATGGTCGGTACCCTGGTGCAAGTATGATGTGGCATCTTCTATTATTGCAGTAGCTTTTATTGGTTGGGATGGTAATCTTCATTAAATTGGTTTGTCTAGGGTTGTACCCCAAATAACTACCATACCGTACCCGGGTGCTATTTTGATTTGTCTGGATGATTACAAAACCCAAGCTTCTCAAAAAGAGCCTTAGTTGCAGGCCACACCTTGAATTGCAATATTGGAGGCAATATAGGCAATATGATATCCAAATATGCCATTACTATATAATTTTGTGTCGGAGAAGAGCCAATATAGGTTTTAACATTTGGTAAACAGCCTAGGAGCTGTGGTGATTCCATTGGGCAATGCCTTATATTCCCATAATTGACACTTCCAGACAAACTTCAGAAATTCCCTGTGAGGCTCAGAGATGGGCACCGTTATCTTTAATAGTATGCATCTTTCAAATCGATGCTATGCCATAAAGTACCCCTGAGGTAAAAGCATCATGTTGGCTGTTTCAAAAGTATCCATTTTGAAATGGAGTATATTGTAGATAAGTGTTCAGGCTCAGTTAAGTGGACTATAATCCGACATCCCATCTTTTTAATTCTGGTGAAGAATGTTTGGACCAAACTCACTAGGTTCATGCTTGGTTTTGCCAATTACCCCTTTTGCTGCACAGCCGTTAATTTCAGCATGTCCTGCCTCCACCTCTTTTTGGGATAGAGATAAACTTCCTATATGAGGCGAATGCTGGGTATGGGGGATTTATACTCACTAAATTCTATAACATACCCTTTGAACAATAGATAAAATAAACTCAATCTGTGGTGACTGTTTTCCTATGTCCAAAAAAAAGCCTTGCAACGCCCACCTATCCGAGCAGGAGGGGATGCTACGGTTTGTGAGAGGAACCAGACCCCTTACCTCCAGGTGAGGCACGGGGTTACGTAGTACGGTTTTTGTTTTGGTGTGGACGTTGTGGAGGTTGACGGTGGGTGGTGCGGGGTGGCAGTGGCCGCATATTCCCATGCAGGTCCGCTGTTGGCCTTGCCCTAAAAAGGTCGTTGTGTTTGCGGATCGTGGAGGTGGTAAGGACATTTGTGTCCTGTTACGGCAGCGTTGGTTTCCAGGTTGTGTTGGCTGTTTAGCCGGTGGTATGGGTGAAGTCTGGTTGGTCTGCTGCTATGTGATAGGAATGATGTTATAGTGATGTTGGGCGACAAGGTGGATAGGAGTTGACTCGTGTAGATGGGGCACATTGGTCGGTGTGTGCAAGCTGGGTAAGAGGTCCCATTACCATGTTGTAACATTCGATCATCTATTGAAAAATAAATAGAGCTACGTGAAAGATGCAGTGTCAGAATATAGTTCGCGAGCATTGGCGTTTATATTTTTGTGCATCAGTTACTTGGACAATTTTATTATCCGCAATGTTGGTAGAAGCGAATAGAAACTGTTACACTAGTCTACAGAGGGGACAGTTCAGAAGCCTCTAATGGAGAAAATAAGTTAATGCTTAATCCGTTGGTGCTCGCTCTCATGCTTCTATTCCTTCTTAGGACTTGGGTAGGGAAAGCAAAAGACTAACCGGGTCTGAACAAGTCTATGATTACGTAGGGGGCAATAAGATGGACCAGTATCCTGGCACGTAAGGACGGATACGGGCTAGAAGCTCGATTACGATGGAAAAAAAGTCATTCGCTTGTGATGTGGAGCTTTCAACCTTCTGTACTTTCTGGAAAGATCAGAGTAAAGGCAGAAGAACTGACCTGATTGAGTCACTTTGATTGATGTTGGGGATATGTTTCCGAAGATGCATGAAGTGTAGATTGTATTGTATTGTATTGTATATCTTTATCATATTTTTTGAGGACCTTAACATACCCAGAGGAAAACGAAAAACGTTTTCTCACCCAGTGTCCATTCAGTGTGCGGTAAAAAAATAAATATAAATAAAGAATAAAAGTCATATATCACGAGGTTGCGATCGGCAGTGGCACGACAATGGCTGTGCTTCAGTGTGTCCAGGTCTGGTGGTTGGTGCGTGATAACTTTGGCAGGGGGGCAAGTCCGTTTTATTCAGTCTTATAGCCTGCAGGGAAGAAGTGAGGGCATCCTGGCTGTTTGTGCAGCTGATTGCTCCTGTACCTCTTCCCAGATGGCAGTATGGAGGAATATGTGATGCGATGGTGGTGGGGTCTTTGATGATGCAGATGACGCTGCTAATACATGTCTTCCTGTATATGTCCAGCAGAAAGGGATGTGGAGCACCAATAATCCTGCTGGCGTCTTCACAATCTGTCCAGTTGGTTTGCCGGTTTCGTTCGCCTTGCAGCTCCGAACCAGGAAGTGATGCCGTAGGTTAATGTTGCTCTCGATTGTCCCCCTATAAAAAGTTTCGTAGGTGGGCAGTGGGGAACCTGCTTTCCAGTTAGTTACAGAGAGGGTGTAGTCGCTGCTGAGCTCCCTTGACAGTGCTGTGGTGTTGGTCGTGGATCGTCAGGTCATCTGACAGGTTGGAGTCCTAGGAAACTTCACATGCTGAAAAGAGGATTCTTAACTTCCGCGGGAACACAGATATCCCACCAGAAATTAGTGTCAGATATATTACAAGCATTAATATTGCCGCAACAAATTTCAGTGATGAAATGTTAGTGCACATAATAAGGCAAATCCCAGTAGATATAGTGAAATGTCGTGTGAACAAATAGTAAAGGATGTCCCGGGACGCGCAGGTTGGTTCCACCTAAAATGATGAGGCAGAATGGAAAGTGTAAATAAAGATAAGTCTCCCTCGGAAAAGCCAATGCCAACTACTCCAAGACGTTATTAGGTTTACAGAGGACGCTTCCTGATAAAGATGTAAAATTTGGGGGGAAGCAATTGGTTGCATAATGATTGTATATCAAGATGATGGGTATACCCCGCGCAGGACAGACACGTATGTCCGATATGAACTTGCAATGTTGGTTATTGAATGTGTAAACTTTTGTAATCCTGTGGGTTAAGCACGGCTGATACCAATATTGGCTACCTCGGTGACATCGAGTTTGCAAACACTGGCGCAGAGGATTAGGATTAGCAGACGTTTGTCTGATCTGTCAGCAACATAATCCTGGGAAAGGCGGTGAGAGGAGAGCTGGTGGACGTGGGAAAGGTGCCCTGACCCATAGGCCCCCTTTGGATCCCTCCAGATGGACAACATTGAGTTGGAGGAGATGTCATCGATACAATATGTGTTAGAGTTATGTAGCTAGGGGATTGGAAGCCTACCTACACTGGACAAAAAAAGGACTCTCTACAGTGTTAGAGTACGCATCGAGAGTGATTATTCCTAGATATGGAATCCTATTCGCCTAATTTTTTTTCCCCGATATGGTCCTCATTTTGAGGGACAAAAATTAGAATGCTGTGAACAAAATGGGCATCCAGCAACTTTACATGTGCCTGTCGATAGCAAGCTGCTGGTCTTATCCAACGAGCTGATCAGATATTAAAACCAAACTTGAAATCTGAAACAGGGGCTTGCTGGTTTAAATTACTTCTGTAGCATTATTCAGGTACGCACTGTACCAGAAGGAAGAGCACGATTGAGTCCGGCAGAAATCGTGTGCATGGTCGCCCACATCGAACCATGGGAACGGAAAAGTTCCCCAAAGGTTGTTAATTTTCATCGTATGACAGTTAGAGATGAGCTGATTTGAGTTTTATCCTTGACCAGAGTAATGAGGGATTTGAATCCAGATTATTGAACTACCCACTTTTGATACTCCCATCTAAGGTTTGAACCCTGGTGATTTTGTTATGGTTTAAGAATAGGTAAGAAAGGCGATGGTATGCCGGTGGGATGGCCTTTATCAGGTTCCTCCGTACAACTCCCAATTGGTAGAAGGAGGGAAAAATGCGTTGGCTCCACATTCACCATGTAAAATTGTCAGTAGTAAGAGCTTACTAATTTTTTCCTTTAATAGTAAGATTACACGATGAAAACTTACCAGTTTGAAGTTTGATTCTTGATTTCATGAGGGTGATTACTTTGAAGAAGACCCTTCAGCCGCATGCGCGTCAATCTTCAAAGCTAGCAGTATGAAATCACAATAGCAAACACCAAGTGACATAGTAAGATGCGTGACTCGAGAACTACCACATGACCTTTTCTGGATGAGGGTTGTAAAGGGGAGAACATTGTTTCAAAGATCCTGTTTAACAACTCGATTTCCGAGGTTGAACCCGATAGCATAGTTCCCTTTTGTTGCAGTTCTTAGTGATCTCCATAATAGTAGTTTGCAGATAGATTTTATGATTATGATATAGTTGGGATCACGGAGACATGGCTCCAGGGGTGACGTAAGGCTGGGAGTGAACATACAGCGGTATTTTAATATTCAGGAGGGATAGAGAGAAAGGAAAAGGAGGTGGAAGTGCGTTGGCTGGTTAGAGGAGGAGATTTTAAAGCATTGGAAAGGTTAAGGACATTAGTTGGAGGTTGTGGAATCGGTATGGGTAGAGATACAAAACATAAGGGGCAGAAAACGCTGGTGGGTGTTGTGTACTGGCCCACACTAACAGTTAGCAGAGGAAGTTGGGATGGTTCAAACAGGAATTAGAAATTGCGTGCGACAAAGGCAAAACAGTTATAATGGGTGACTTCAATCTACATATAGATTGTGGTTAAATCAAATTGGCAGGGGTGCTGGAGGAAGATGATTTTTTGGAATGTTATGCGGGATAGTTATCTAAATCAACATGTATTGTTATAGAGGAACCAAAACGAGAGGAGCAGGGATATTTTAGACTGGGTTTTTGAGTAATGAGGAAGGGGGGTAATTAGCCGTCTTGTTGTACGTGCCCCTTGGGCAGAGTGACCATAAATTTGGTTGAGTTCTTCATTGGATGGAGAGTGACATTGTTAATTCAGAAACAATGTTCTGAACTTAAAGAAAGGTAACTTTTGAGGGGTATGAGACCGTTTGAATTGGCCAAGATTGACTGGCATTAATTCTAAAAGGGTTGACGGTGGATATACAATGGGCAGGAATTTAAAGACTTGCTATGGAATGAACTACAAAAATCTGTTCATCCCAGTTTGGCAAAGAATAAATCGGGGAAGGTTAGTGCATCGTGGATAACAAGGGGAAATCAGGGGATAGTATCAAAGCAAAGCATGATGCGTACAAAGTAGCCAGAAAAATGCAGCATACCAGAGGACTGGGAGAAATTCAGAGACCAGCTGAGGAGGACAAAAGGGCTTAATTAGGAAAGGAAAATAGATTATGAAAGGAAAACTGGCAGGGAACATAAAAACTGATGCAAAAAGTTTTTATAGATATGTGAAGAGAAAGAGGTTAGTTATAAAAAAAATGTAGGTTCCCTTGTGAGTCAGAACAGAGTGAGTGGATCATGGGGTTTGAGGGGAACAAAAAGGATATGGGCGGACCAATGAATAACTACTTTGGTGTTCCGTCTTCACTAAGGAAGGACATATATAATCTGCCTGAAATAGCGGGGTACTGTGGGTCAAAGGAGGAATGAGTGATATCCAGGTCAGTGGGTAAGTGGTGTTGGGTAAATTGAATAGATTAAAGGCCGATAAGATCCACAGGGCAGATTAGGCTGCCATCCCAGAGTACTTTAAGGAAGGAGCTCAGGAAATAGTGGATGCATTAGTGATAATCGTTCAAAACTCTTTAGATTCTGGGAGTAGTTCCTGAGGTATTGGGGGGGTAGCAAAAGTAACCCCTCTTTTTAAGAAGGGAGGGAAGAGAGAAAACGGGGAATTATCAGACCAGTTAGTCTAACATCGGTTGTGGGGAAACTGCTTAGTGTCAGTTATAAAGATGGGATAAGCAGCACATTTGCAAAGTGGTGTAACATTGGGACAAAGTCAGCATGGATTTACAAAAGGTAAATCATGTCTGCGAATCTTGTGGGAATTTTTCGAGGATGTAACTAAGTAGCGTGGATACGGAGAGATAGGAAGAAACCAGTGGATGTGGTATATCTGGACTTCCAGAAGGCTTTCGACCAGGTTCCCACATAAGAGATTAGTATACAAACTTAAAGATACAGGTTATTAGGGGTTCAGTATTGATGGATGGTAGGAGAATGGCTGGCAAACAGGAAGCAAAGAGTAGGAGTAAACGGGTCATTTTCACAATGGCAGGCAGGGCGTAACTAGTGGGGTACCGCAGGGCTCAGGAGTGCTGGGACCCAGACTATTTACAATCTATATTAATGATCTGGATGAGGGAAATGAAGGCAATATCTCCAAGTTTGCGGATGACACTAAGCTGGGGGGCAGTGTTCGCTGTAGGAGGGAAGCTGGAGGACTGCAAGGTGACTTGGATAGGCTGGGTGAGTGGGGCAATGTTTGGCAGATGCAGTATATTGTGGGATAAATGTGAGGGTTATCCACTTTGTGGCAAACACAGGAAAGCAGACTTTTATTTAATTGGGTTGGCCGATTAGGGAAAAGGGAGATGCAGCGAGACCTGGGTGTCTCATGGTACACCAGGTCATTGAAAGTAGGCTTGCAGGTGCAGCAGTGCAGTGAAAAAGCGAAAGGTATGTTAGTTTCATAGCAAAAGGATTTGAGGTACAGGAGCAGGGAGGTTCTACTTCAGTTGTACAGGGTCTGGTTGAGGACCACACTGGAGTATTGAGTGCGCAGTTTGGTCTCCAAATCTGTGGAAGACATTATTGCATAGAGGGGTGGAGTTGCAGAAGAAGGTTTCACCAGACTGATTCCTGGGAGTCAGACTGTCTTATGAAGATGAAAGAAAGGACTGGATAGACTCGGTTTATACTCTATGGAATTTAGGTGATTAAGAGGGGATCTTTATAGAAACCTTACAAAAATTCTTAAGGGTGGACAGGCTAGATGCAGGAAGATTTGTTCCGATGTTGGGGAAGTCCAGGACAAGGGGTCACCAGCTTAAGGATAAGGGGGAAATCCTTTAAGGACGAGATGAGAAAGGACTTTCTTCACACAAGAGAGTGGTGGTCTCTGGGAACTCTTGCACAGGGGGTAGTTGAGGCCGAGTCATTGGCTATATTTAAGAGTGAGTGGGTGATGGCCCTTGTGGCTAAGGGATCAGAGGGGTATGGAGAGAAGGCAGGTTACGGGATACTGAGTAGGATGATCAGCCATGATCTTATTGAAAGGCGAGTGCAGGCTCGAAGGGCTGTATGGCTACTCATGCACTAATTCTATGTTTCTTGTTTTCTATAAACTGAATTATTGTCAAATTCACCATATAAAATGAACTGGGAAAATGTATGTAATCTGTACCATATTAAATGTATCATTAACATTTAAACAAAACACTTCTGATCCCCTAAATAGGAATTGTACTTGCTTTTCTGGGTGTGCTATCCTGCAAATGCAGTAAGCACTTTATGGCTTGATGTGACAACCTGAGGCATACGTCATCCATTCAAAAATGTGGAAGTCAATAATTCGGACATACAGTCATCTGAGCGGTTCCCAGGATGCTTCTGCGTATGTCGCAGGGGCGACCAGTGGCTTGTTTGTAGTACGTTGAAAGGTTTCTTCACTGGCCCAGCGCCGCGTGGCGAGGATGTGGTCCATGGGCACCTCCATGGCCCGCCGCTGATGTGGATTGCAGCCCTGGTTGGAATGAGTCTTAAAAATGTTAGTTGCAATCCTGCTGCATCCAGCACCTCCTGAGCCACCTGGCGATAGTCTGACAGTCACCCGATGATGCGGAGGGTTTGTGGCTGGATGAGGAGGCCCCTGTTTTCCTTGCATCCTGATAACTCCTTGTAAATCGGAAGTAGTGGTGGAGCATGGGTGACTATGCAGAGAAGTGGCATCTACAGGGTACGCCCGAAATTCCAACTGCAGCCCATGCGCCCTGGCCTGTGCTGCTTCTATAATTCTTCGGACAAGAAATGTATTTGACCAGGGGTGGCCACCATGATTGTGTATTAGGAGTTAGGGTTGGTTTGATTTAATTTCGGACAGTGGGACAACATGCCCTTGAGTGCTTGTTGATTCCCCCTGGGGGATTCCTTTTCACTATGTTCTGTCACTTGGTATTTGGCCCACGGTTTCATTCCTCTGTCCAAAATCTATTTGCTTAACTTGCCCTTCATCGATTTGTGGAGTCAGTCTGGATCACCCTAGGTTGAGTTTATGCTAGATTTAGGCCCATTGGGTCTTTCGTCTGTAGGCTTTATCCTTAGCCTTCTCTGCTCTTTTCCGATCTCCCTGTTGTCCAATTTATGTTTGTTTCCAGGGCCCATGATCTCTAGGGACTGGATCCCATGTTGCTGGAAATGTCTGCTTATGGGTATGGGAATTTGGGGTATTTTCCTCCTTCTGATGTTGCTGAGGTGTCCTGGTCAGTCTGATCTGATGCTTTGTTACTTGTTTCGCCTATGTACAGAGGTTACACTCTTTACAATCTAATTGCTTACACCAATTCTTTGGCTCAAGGTTATCCTCTGTGCTATATGGGGTCTCTTCCCTGGTTACATTTTGTTCTCTATATTTTGCTATTACTAAGTGGGTGCCAGGCTCCACACCGTCTTCTGCTGCCACAGTCTGGGTCTGTGTGTAGACTTGTTACTGACCAGGAATTGTCCTTCAGATTTTTAGCCCTCTTGAATGCTGACATTACCTTGTAACCCCTTTAGTGTGGAAATCCCTTTGGAATAGTTCGAAAGGCCCTTGTACTATTTTGTGGGCCTGGGACAGCCATGTTGCCATATCTTGTTATAGGGTAAAGTCAACGTGGGTCCTGGCCGAGGCTCTGGGTGCTTGTATGCTTTTTAGAAAAATCTGGACTTGATGTGTCTTAATTTCCGTTTGCAGTAAACACCTCTGTCTGAGGGCGGGTGAATGACGGGTGCTTGTGCCTGGTTGAAGTTCTCACCTCCCCTGTATTAGTACATATACGTGGAAGCGGGTCAGTTTGATGTTTGTGACTTAACGATCCGCTGAAGGTGTTTGTTTTGGGTGGTGGCTTGCGGTTAGTTGGGTGTGTAGGAGGGTGTGGGTGTCTGTGGGTTTGATAAAGGCTGTGGTAGCTAGTTGTATGGTCCTGGTTATCTGATGGTAGGTAGTTTAAAGGACAGTGGTGTCAAGGAAGTCCAACCTCTACTGGGTGGTCAGGGCCTTTACCTTGATGGTAAGGTGGTGGGCATTGAGTATGTCAATAAATTCCTTAATTCCCCTTCTCAGTGTGCCACACTCCAAAGTTAATCTAGGAATTCTATTTAGTAGCACATTGGACGCTTCGGGAATTTGTCGGAAAAACTGTCTCCTCCCATTATGCCATGTATATGTGTGATACATGCTGGGGCAAACTTCTTCCCATTGCTGTCCCCTTTGACTTGTAAATAGAAATCCGTTAAATTCAGTCATTCTTAGTCAAAACCCAAGCTCAAGTAGTTTAACTAGGGCCTGTCTGGTCTCTCTGGGGTCAGGATTTCTCTGTAGGATGGTTTTTGAACTGCCTGTATCCCCCTGTCTGTCTCTCTGTTTGTGTATAGGCTTTCCACATCCATGGTGAAGAGTATTGCGTTGGGCGTATGTTGAGGGAGTTACTTTTCGGGTGAAGTGGTTAGGTTTTTTATGTAGCTGGGGTGTTGTTGTGCCAGTGGGTTTTAGGTAGTGGGCAATGTATTCTGCTACACCATAGGATTCGCTACTACAGTCGGACACTATGGGCCTACCCTGTGCGGTATTTCTCCAGGCACTGTCCAATGTGTGTTGGGTTTTTGTGTATATTTGGGAGCATGTAGATTTCCTCGCCCTGGGTTTGTGGTCCTGTTAGGTATTCTACTTGTTTCTCCAGGTTGCTATCATGATGTCTTAAGCTCTGCAAATATCCCCTATTTCCCTTTTGTGTGTCTTTTTATATGGGCTCATCTAATTAGGTGTAGTGGTTCTATCTTGTTCAGTTGTCTATGTGCCTCAAGATGGTACTGTTGTTCTGGGCATGATGACTATACTGCTCCCCTTGTCTGCTGGTTTGTCACTTCTTCTTTGTTCTCTCCTCAGCTCTATCAAGGCCTGCCTCTCTTTTCTGGGAGCCGTTAGACTTATCTTTCGTTGTAGGATATCCCAATGGCTGATGCTGTCTCTGTTATAAATTTGTTATCTCTCTAGGAACATCTCGTCATTTGGGGTCACATCCTGTGAATTGGCCCTCTAAAAGGGTATAATTTCACCAGGCTCTGCGCACTGAATGTTTGAGTGGGTGTATTAAACTTAATGGATCGATAAAATCTGTGTAGGTACCTGCACCTGTTCCTGTGGAGATTGGCGAGTAGGGACGAAGGTGATGGCCTTGTTCAGTACCCTCTCTTGGGTTTCGGTAAGGGAGAATGTCTTGGAAAGGTTGATGCATTCTGTTTTCCCCATTTGTGGGCCCAGCCTCTATGGACATGGATGTCCCTAACAGTTTTAAAATGGCATTTCATCCATTCTCTGTCATGGCTCGGGCAGTGGGTTCTGTCCAGATGGACGTGGTCTATGTGACTACTTTTAAACTGGCGTTGGGAATGGTTGGGAATGTTGTTTCTTGGTCTGTATGTAGTCATTAAGTTGTTCTGAGTGTTGTCTGCTTGGTCATGGGAGGAAGATGGCTGAAGTTGATCATAGGATCCATATGGCTGCATTAGGGAATTTACGCGATGCTGGCAATATTCATTATGTGTTTGGAGTTGTTTGATGCGCAGTCTGTGGTCTTTGTTCCTTGTTGATTAATGCAATTGAGAGATATGACTTTTTGCGTTTTGGCATTGGTTTCAATTTGTAAAGGATGGATAGTGGCATGCGCACATTTGGCTCCTGGTAGCTGTCCAATTGTATGTTATTGTTGGAGAATTTGGGAGTCTGGCAAGGTTGGAATCTCCAATTATTAAAACAGGCTTGTGGGTTGTAGTTTCCAGGTAAATGTTTCTGCTTTGTATTGGGTCGTCTCGATTACTTCTGCCAGTCTCTTTCCCTCTACCACCCTCCGTGATGTGCTGCTGAAAGTCGTTCCTGTGATTGCTAATTGTGTCTGGAGTCTTCCTCTTGCTGCTGCGTGCAGTTCGTGTTGCTCTGACCCTCAGTGCTGGGACCCCGTGTGTGAGTGTGGAAGGGTTGGTTGGCGAGGGAAGGGGGTTGTTGCAAGTACCGGACTTGTTTACCTGTGCACCGCGGTCGTGACGTCTGTCCGGCTGTGTCCGTGGTCGGTTGGGTCTCCCGGGAGGGTCTGACGCTCGGCCCGTGGTCTCTGGGGGAAGAGGGCACGGGTGCCCTGCGTGAGGAGAGGCTCGGTTGTGAGGGCGGACGCGCTGGGGATTCGGAGGCGCGGGGGCTCCCGTTGTCCAGTCTCGGGACCCGGTCTCGAGCCGCGGGACCGGAAGTGGGCTGGGGCTCGCGGACCGGCGGAGAGGACGGCTGGTCTTGCGCCGGTTGCTGCGGTCGCAACACCCGATCTGGGGGCTGGTGGGTGACCGCCCACCGGGGGTGGATGGGGGGGGGGGGTTATGTCGGGAGGGTGGCTGGAGCGGATGGCGTGGCCGCGTGGCCGCGTGGGGAACAGGGCGTGAGGGGAGACGGAGCGGGGCCGCGCTCGGGGACGGGGCCGGGGACGTGAAGGTGGTGGTTGCCCATGCAGCGCGGGGTTGATCGATGTGGTTTTCCTGTGAAAATAGTAAACAAATTCTTGCGGGATATGTACTGCTACATTAGACGTTAACCAGTCGCTGACTTGCGAGGGCTGGAAATCTCGCAAGCAGTTTTGTTCAAGGACCAGTCTCTGAGGTCTAGGTTCTTAACACGGTATCTAAGATCCTCCATTCTGATTTTAAATTTATCTCCCAAATTTCTCTTGTTCCAAATAGGGCCTTGGCGACCGCTTCCTGCACACGATCTGTAGGCTGGCCCTCGCGGTATTTGGTCTTCCAGACATTCCAGACTATTTTGGTAATGTTCAATTCAAAATTTGTCGTGTTTTTGTTTTGCCCAGGTTTCAGCATTTAGAAGCCAATTTTTTTAATGTTTCCTGGGTGGGATTTGCTGGTTTTACAAAGTGTGTTAATATCTTGGCCTGCCTCGTGATACCCTTAGGGGTACGTTCCGTTCTTTTAGAACTCCATAGATGGTGCAAAGCTGGGCCATTTTATAAATAACTCTTACCGCCAAACTGGCAAAGGAATCCCTCTGTCGAGATTGATTCCTGTGGATGGTTGTGGTTGGTCCATTACTGTTGTTAAAACATCTCCCTCTCCCCCTTCCCTCTGCATGTTACAACTCATCTCTGGCTTAGTAGACTATGCTGCAATGCTAATACCAGTCAAATCTAAGCAATTATCTCTAGCGTTGTAGGGTTAACACCAAGGTGCTCACCAGTTTCTGTTTTGTTTTTTCTTTTGGTTTTTTTCCAGCTTGCGGAGACCGCTCGCCGAACTCTTCCCGACTGGGCAACGATATCCAGTTTCGCTATCGCTGTAGCTTCATCAGGGAAAGTGATCTAATCCTAGCCGTTTAGGGTTTTTAAAAGGTAAGTTGATGTTCCTCCCTTTCTGGGTGGAGCTTACCATGTGTTGGGTCCTAGGACCGGTCACTTTGGTTCGGTTCATCCTGTTCTTTGTTTGAACTGGTCGGTCCACTTCTTTTGTTTGTTAGTTGCCAAATGTCTCTGGTATCGTGTATCATTTGCTGCTAGTGTTTTCAGACTCTGTTGATCAATAAATGTCCAAAACCCTCTTGTCCACTATCATGTTCTGCAAGTCTTTAAGTTATGTATGTGCTCTGCCAAACATGTTTCTGGTTTGTGTGGCGCCCAAGGCTCTTCTGGGTAGGGGGTCCTGACTGGGGTAGGGGTGGGTATCTTTTGTAGATGTGTCCGGGCCTATTCCCTCTGTTTTGTAGCCTGTCTGGTTTACAGCGGAGTTTGGTAGGTTCTTCTTATAGTGGCTGCAAGGGGGGGGTTCTCTGGGTTGTTCGGGGTGTATTTTTTTGGGGTTGTTTGGTGAGGATTCAGTGGGGTCTGCTGTTAGGTTTAGGTTGTAGGGTGGGGGGGGGTTATCAGTTGTTTGGGGGAATGTTTTGGGTTGTTCGGGGTGTTTTTTTGTGTTGATTCAGTGGGGTCTGCTGTTAGGTTTAGGTTGTAGGGTATGTGGGGTATTGCCAGTTGTTTGGGGGATGTTTTGGGTTGTTCAGCGTGTTTTTTTAGGGTTGTTTGGGTGATTCAGTGGGGTCTGCTGTTAGGTTTAGGTTGTAGGGTGGGGGGGGGGTTATCAATTGTTTGGGGGATGTTTGGGGGTGTTTTTTGGGTTGATTGGGGTGGTTCAGTGGGGTCTGCTGTTAGATGTAGCGTGGGGGGTGTTATCTGTTGTTTGGGGGATGTTTGGGGGTGTTTTTGGGTTGATTGGGTGATTCAGTGGGGTCTGCTGTTAGATGTAGCGTGGGGGTGTGTTGTTTGGGGGGGTTTTGGGTTGTTTGGGGTGTTTTTGGGTTGATTGGGGTGAATCAATGGGGTCTGCTGTTAGGGGGGGTAGGGGGTTTATTAGTTTTGTGGGGGATGTTTTGGTTGTTTGGGGTGTTTTTGGGTTGATTGGGGTGGTTCAATGGGGTCTGTTGTTAGGTTTAGGTTGTAGGGGTGGGGGGGGGGTTTATCTGTTTGGGGGGATATTTTGGGTTGTTCGGGGGTGTTTTGGGGTTGATTGGGGGTGATTCAGTGGGGTCTGCTGTTAGGTTTAGGTTGTAGGGGGGGATTGTCAGTTGGATGGGGAATGTTTTGGGTTCGGGGTGTTTTTAGGGTTGTTTGGGGTGATTCCGTGGGGTCTGTTGTTAGGTTTTAGGTTGTAGGGTGGGGGGGGGTTATTGTCTGTTGTTTGTGGGGATGTTTTGTTTTGTTTGGGGGGTTTTTGGGTTGATTGGGGTGGTTCAGTGGGTTCCGCTGTTAGGTTGTAGGGGAGGGGGAGTTGTTTGGGGAGATGTTTATTTTGGGTTGTTTGGGGTGTCTTTTGGGTTTGGGGTGATTCCCTGGGGTCTGCAAGGGGTGGGGCTATCCGTGGTTTGGGTTTGGCCTGTCCTAGGTTGAGCTGTGATTGTTCCTGTCTGACCATAATTTGGCTCCCTCTCTGGTTCTCCCTGCCTCCCTAACCTATTTTTCGAGTGTCCCTCTCTTCAATCCTATGCTTATTCGAGTCCACTCTCTAGCTTGGTACTGTTATTCTCCATCATCCCCCCCCATTTGGATTGGGTTACCTTCCTGACTCGTGTTGAATCTTTTCAGTTTTCGGTTTGATTTATCGGACAGTGGGACCATGCCCTCATTCCTCCCCCTGGGGATTCCTTTTCACTATGTACTGTCACTTGGTATTTGGCACGGTTTCATCACTCTTGTCCAAATCTATTTGCCTTACACTTGCCCTTCCATCGATTTGTGGGAGTCAGTCTGGATCCACCCTAGGTTTGAGTTTATGCTAGATTTAGGCCATTGGGGCTCTTTCGTCTGTAGAGCTTCTATCCATAGCCTCTCTGCTCTTTTCCGTCTCCCTGTTGTCCAATTTATGTTTGTTTCCAGGCCCATGATCTCTAGGGACTGGATCCCATGTTGCTGGAAGTGTCTGCTAATGGGTATGGATTGGTTCCCCCTTCTGATGTTGCTGAGGTGTCCTGTCAGTCTGACTCTGATGCTGTTACCTGTTTCGCCTATGTACAGTAGGTTACACTCTTTACATCTAATTGCATACACCACATTCTTTTGCTCACAGGTTATCCTCTGTGCTATCTGGCGTCTCTTCCCTGTTACCCTGTTCTCTATATTTTTGGCTATTACTAAGTGGGTGCAGGCTCCACACCGTCTCTGCCCACAGTCTGGGTCTGTGTGTAGACTTGTACTGACCAGGATGTCCTTCAGATTTTTAGCCCTCTTGAATGCTGACATTACCTTGTACCCCTTTAGTGTGGCAAATCCCCTTTGGAATTGTTCGAAACGGCCCTTGACTATTTTGTGGGCCTGGACAGCCATGTTGCCATATCTTGTTATTAGTGGTAAAGTCAACGTGGTCCCTGGCCGAGGTCTGGGTGCTTGTATGCTTTTTAGAAAATCTGACTTGATGTGTCTTAATTTCCGTTTGCAGTAACCCCTCTGTCTGAGGGCGGTGAAGAGGGTGCTTGTGGCCTGGTTGAAGTCCTCCTCCCTAGTACATATACGGTGGAAGCGGGTCAGTTGTGACTTAACGATTCCCCTGAAGGTGTGTTTTGGGTGGTGGCTTGCGGTGTGTAGGAGGGTGTGGGTGTCTGTGGGTTTGAAAAAGACTTTGGTAGCTAGTTTATGGTCCTGGTTATCTGATGGTAGTTTAAAGACAGTGGTGTCAAGGAAGTCCACCCTCTCCTGGCTGGTCATGGCCTTTACCTTGATGGAAGGGTGGTGGGCATTGAGTATGTCAATAAATTCCTCTAATTCCCCTTCTGAGTGTGTCCACACTCCCCAAATGTCATCTAGGAATCTATAGTAGCACATTGGACGCTTCGGACATTTGTGGAAAACTGTCTCCTCCCATTCTGCCATGTATATGTTGGCATACGCTGGGGCAAACTTCTTCCCCATTGCTGTCCCTTTGACTTGTAAATAGAACTCCCCGTTAAATTCAAAGTCATTCTTAGTCAAACCCAGCTCAAGTAGTTTAACTAGGGCCTCGTCTGGTCTCTCTGGGTCAGGATTTCTCTGTAGGATGTTTTTAACTGCCTGTATCCCCCTGTCTGTCTCTATGTTTGTGTATAGGCTTTCCACATCCATGGTGAAGAGTATTGCGTTGGGCGGTATGTTGAGGAGTTAACTATTCGGGTGAAGTGGTAGGTGTCTTTAATGTAGCTGGGGTGTTGTTGTGCCAGTGGGTTAAGGTAGTGGTCAATGTATTCTGCTACCCCATAGGATTCGCTACTACAGTCGGACACTATGGGCCTACCTGGCGGTATTTCTCCAGGCACTGTCCATGTGTCTGGGTTTTTGTGTATCTTTGGGAGCATGTAGAATTTCCTCGCCCTGGGTTGTGGTCCTGTTAGGTATTCTACTTGTTTCTCCAGGATGTATCCTGATGTCTTAAGCTCTGCCAAAATATCCCCTATTTCCTTTTGTGTGTCTTTATATATGGGCTCATCTAACTTAGTGTAGTGTTCTATCTTGTTCAGTTGTCTATGTGCCTCAAAGAGGTACTGTTGTCTGTCCATGATGACTATACTGCTCCCCTTGTCTGCTGGTTTGATCACTATCTCATTGTTCTCCTCAGCTCTATCAAGGCCTGCCTCTCTTTTCTGGTGAGGTTAGACTTATCTTTCGTTGTAGGCATATCCCCAATGGCTGATGCTGTCTCTGTTATAAATTCTGTTATCTCTCTAGGAACATCCTCGTCATCTGGGTCCATCCTGTGAGTGGCCTAAAGGGTATAATTTCACCAGGCTCTGCGCCACTGAAGTGGTGTATTAACTTAATGGATCGATAAAATCTGTGTAGGTCACCCTGCACCTGTTCCTTGTGGGATTTGGGAGTAGGGACGAAGGTGAGGCCTCTGTTCAGTACCCTCTCTTGGGTTTCGGTAAGGGAGAATGTCTTGGAAAGGTTGATGATTGTTTTCCCCAATTGTGGGCCCTGCCTCTCTTGGCATGGTGTCCCTAACAGTTTAAATGCTTCATCCATTCTCTGATCATGGCTCGGGCTGTGGGTTCTGTCCAGTGGACGTGGTCTGTGACTACTTTAAACTGGCAGGTGGGAATGGTGGGAATGTGTTTCTTGGTCTGTATGTAGTCATTAAGTTGTCTGAGTGTGTCCTGCTCTGGTGCTGGGAGAGACTGGCTGAAGTTGATCATAGGGATCCATATGCTGGCATTAGGGAATTTACGACTGGCCATATTCATTAGTGTTTGGAGTTGTTTGATGGCAGTCTGTGGTCTTTGTTCCTTGTGATTAATGCCAAATGAGAGAATGACTTTTTGCGTTTCTGGGCATTGGCTCAATTTGTCAAGGATGGAAGTGGCATGTACACATTTGGCTCCTGGATAGCTGTCCAATTGTATGTTATTGTTGGAGAATTTGGGGATCCTGGCAATGTTGGAATCTCCAATTATTAAAACAGGCTTGCTGGGTTGTAGTTTCCAGGTAACATGTTTCTGCTTTGTATTGGGGTGTCTCGTTACTTCTGCCAGTCTCTTCCCTCTACCCCTCTGTGTGTGCTGCTGAAAGTCGTCCTGTGAATTGCTAATTGTGTCTGGAGTCCTCTGCTGCTGCGTGCAGCTACGTGTTGCTCTGACCCTCAGTGCTGGGACCCCGTGTGTTGGAGTGGGAAGGGTTGGTGCGAGGGAAGGGGTTGCAGTACCGGACCTGTTTACCTGTGGCACCGCGGTCGTGACTTCCTGTCCGGCTGTGTCCGTGGTCGGTTGGGTCTCCCCCCGGGAGGGTCTGCGCTCGGCCCGTGGTCTCTGGGGGAGAGGGCCGCGGGTGCCCTGGCGTGAGGAGAGGCTCCGGTCGATGAGGGCGGACGCGCTGGGGGATTCGGAGCGCGGGGGCCGTGTCCAGTCCTCGGACCCGGTCTCGGCCGCGGACCGGAAGTGGGCCTGGGGCTCGCGTACCGGGGAGGCCGGCTGGTCTCGCGCCGGTTGCTGCGGTCGCAACACCACGATCTGGGGGCTGGTGGGTGGACGCACCGGGGTGGTGGGGGGGGTTATGTCGGGGCTGGCTGGAGCGGAGCCGTGGGCCGCGTGGCCGCGGGGAACAGGGCGGAGGGGAGCGGAGCGGGGCGCGCTCTGGACGGGGACGGGGACGGGGCGGGTGGTCGCCCATGCAGCGCGGGGTTGGTCGATGTGGTTTTCCTGTGAAATAGTAAACAATTCTTGCGGGATATGTACCGCTACATTAGACGTTACAGTCGCTGACTTGCGAGGCTGGAAATCTCGCAAGCAGTTCTGTTCAGGCCCAGTCTCTGAGGTCAGGTTCATAACACGGTATCTAAGATCCTCCATTCTGATTTTAAATTTATCTCCCAAATTTCTCTTGTTCCAAATTAGGGCCTTGGCGACCGCTTCCTGCACGCGATCTGTAGGCTGGCCCTCGCGGTATTGGTCTTCCAGACATTCCAGACTATTTTGGTAATGTTCAATCAAAATTTGTCGTGTTTGTTTTGCCCAGGTTTCAGCATTAGAAGCCAATTTTTTTAATGTTTCCTGGGTGGGATTTGCTGGTTTTACAAAGTGTGTTAATATCTTGGCCTGCCTCGTGATACCCTTAGGGGGTACGTTCCGTTCTTTTAGAACTCCTAGATGGTGCAAAGCCTGGGCCATTTTATAAATAACTCTTACCGCAACTGCAAAGGAATCCCTCTGTCGAGATTGATTCCTGTGCTGGTTGTGGTTGGTCCCATTACTGTTGTTAAAACATCTCCCTCTCCCCCCTTCCCTCTGCATGTTACAACTCATCTCTGGCTTAGTAGACTATGCTGCAATGCTAATACAGTCAAATCTAAGCAATTATCTCTAGCGTTGTAGGGTTAACACCAAGGTGCTCACCAGTTCTTTGGTTTTTTCCAGCTTGCGGAGACCGCTCGCCGAACTCTTCCCGACTGGGCAACGATATCCAGTTTCGCTATCGCTGTAGCTTCATCAGGGAAAGAGATCTAATCCTAGCCGTTTAGGGTTTTTAAAAGGTAAGTTGATGTTCCTCCCTTTCTGGGTGGAGCTTACCATGTGTTGGGTCCTAGGACCGGTCACTTTGGTTCGGTTCATCCTGTTCTTTGTTTGAACTGGTCGGTCCACTTCTTTTGTTTGTTAGTTGCCAAATGTCTCTGGTATCGTGTATCATTTGCTGCTAGTGTTTTCAGACTCTGTTGATCAATAAATGTCCAAAACCCTCTTGTCCACTATCATATTCTGCAAGTCTTTAAGTTATGTATGTGCTCTGCCAACATGTTTCTGGTTTGTGTGGCGCCCAAGGCTCTTCTGGGTAGGGGGTCCTGACTGGGGTAGGGGTGGGTATCTTTTGTAGATGTGTCCGGGCCTATTCCCTCTGTTTTGTAGCCTGTCTGGTTTACAGCGGAGTTTGGTAGGTTCTTCTTATAGTGGCTGCAAGGGGGGGGTTCTCTGGGTTGTTCGGGGTGTATTTTTTTGGGGTTGTTTGGTGAGGATTCAGTGGGGTCTGCTGTTAGGTTTAGGTTGTAGGGTGGGGGGGGGGGGGGTTATCAGTTGTTTGGGGGAATGTTTTGGGTTGTTCGGGGTGTTTTTGTGTTGATTCAGTGGGGTCTGCTGTTAGGTTTAGGTTGTAGGGTATGTGGGGGTATTGCCAGTTGTTTGGGGGAATGTTTTGGGTTGTTCAGCGTGTTTTTTTTAGGGTTGTTTGGGGTGATTCAGTGGGGTCTGCTGTTAGGTTTAGGTTGTAGGGTGGGGGGGGTTATCAATTGTTTGGGGGATGTTTGGGGGTGTTTTTTGGGTTGATTGGGGTGGTTCAGTGGGGTCTGCTGTTAGATGTAGCGTGGGGGGTGTTATCTGTTGTTTGGGGGGATGTTTTGGGTTGTTTGGGGTGTTGGGGTTGATTGGGGTGATTCAGTGGGGTCTGCTGTTAGGTTTAGGTTGTAGGGTGGGGGGGGTTAGGTTTAGTTGTAGGGTGAGTTTTATCAGGGGGGTATGTTTTGGGTTGTTTGGGGTGTTTTTGGGTTGATTGGGGTGATTCAATGGGGTCTGCTGTTCGGTTGTAGGGTGAGGGGGTTTATTAGTTGTTTGGGGGATGTTTTGGGTTGTTTGGGGTGTTTTTTGGGTTGATTGGGGTGGTTCAATGGGGTCTGTTGTTAGGTTTAGGTTGTAGGGTGGGGGGGGGTTTTATCTGTTTGGGGGATATTTTGGGTTGTTCGGGGTGTTTTGGGGTTGATTGGGGGTGATTCAGTGGGGTCTGCTGTTAGGTTTAGGTTGTAGGGGGGGATTGTCAGTTGGATGGGGAATGTTTTGGGTTCGGGGTGTTTTTAGGGTTGTTTGGGGTGATTCCGTGGGGTCTGTTGTTAGGTTTAGGTTGTAGGGTGGGGGGGGGGGTTATTGTCTGTTGTTTGTGGGGATGTTTTGTTTTGTTTGGGGGGTTTTTGGGTTGATTGGGGTGGTTCAGTGGGTTCCGCTGTTAGGTTGTAGGGGAGGGGGAGTTGTTTGGGGAGATGTTTATTTTGGGTTGTTGGGGTGTCTTTTGGGTTTGGGGTGATTCCCTGGGGTCTGCAAGGGTGGGCTATCCGTGGTTTGGGTTTGGCCTGTCCTAGGTTGAGCTGTGATTGTCCTGTCTGACCATCATTAACCTTTTTTCGAGTGTCCACTCTATGCTTATTCGTTGGTTGCTGGTGCTTGTTGATCTCCCCCTGGGGATTCCTTTTCACTATGTACTGTCACTTGGTATTTGGCCCACGGTTTCATCACTCTTGTCCAAATCTATTTGCCTTACACTTGCCCTTCCATCGATTTGTGGGAGTCAGTCTGGATCCACCCTAGGTTTGAGTTTATGCTAGATTTAGGCCATTGGGCTCTTTCGTCTGTAGAGCTTCTATCCATAGCCTCTCTGCTCTTTTCCGTCTCCCTGTTGTCCAATTTATGTTTGTTTCCAGGCCCATGATCTCTAGGGACTGGATCCCATGTTGCTGGAAGTGTCTGCTAATGGGTATGGATTGGTTCCCCCTTCTGATGTTGCTGAGGTGTCCTGTCAGTCTGACTCTGATGCTGTTACCTGTTTCGCCTATGTACAGTAGGTTACACTCTTTACATCTAATTGCATACACCACATTCTTTTGCTCACAGGTTATCCTCTGTGCTATCTGGCGTCTCTTCCCTGTTACCCTGTTCTCTATATTTTTGGCTATTACTAAGTGGGTGCAGGCTCCACACCGTCTCTGCCCACAGTCTGGGTCTGTGTGTAGACTTGTACTGACCAGGATGTCCTTCAGATTTTTAGCCCTCTTGAATGCTGACATTACCTTGTACCCCTTTAGTGTGGCAAATCCCCTTTGGAATTGTTCGAAACGGCCCTTGACTATTTTGTGGGCCTGGACAGCCATGTTGCCATATCTTGTTATTAGTGGTAAAGTCAACGTGGTCCCTGGCCGAGGTCTGGGTGCTTGTATGCTTTTTAGAAAATCTGACTTGATGTGTCTTAATTTCCGTTTGCAGTAACCCCTCTGTCTGAGGGCGGTGAAGAGGGTGCTTGTGGCCTGGTTGAAGTCCTCCTCCCTAGTACATATACGGTGGAAGCGGGTCAGTTGTGACTTAACGATTCCCCTGAAGGTGTGTTTTGGGTGGTGGCTTGCGGTGTGTAGGAGGGTGTGGGTGTCTGTGGGTTTGAAAAAGACTTTGGTAGCTAGTTTATGGTCCTGGTTATCTGATGGTAGTTTAAAGACAGTGGTGTCAAGGAAGTCCACCCTCTCCTGGCTGGTCATGGCCTTTACCTTGATGGAAGGGTGGTGGGCATTGAGTATGTCAATAAATTCCTCTAATTCCCCTTCTGAGTGTGTCCACACTCCCCAAATGTCATCTAGGAATCTATAGTAGCACATTGGACGCTTCGGACATTTGTGGAAAACTGTCTCCTCCCATTCTGCCATGTATATGTTGGCATACGCTGGGGCAAACTTCTTCCCCATTGCTGTCCCTTTGACTTGTAAATAGAACTCCCCGTTAAATTCAAAGTCATTCTTAGTCAAACCCAGCTCAAGTAGTTTAACTAGGGCCTCGTCTGGTCTCTCTGGGTCAGGATTTCTCTGTAGGATGTTTTTAACTGCCTGTATCCCCCTGTCTGTCTCTATGTTTGTGTATAGGCTTTCCACATCCATGGTGAAGAGTATTGCGTTGGGCGGTATGTTGAGGGAGTTAACTATTCGGGTGAAGTGGTAGGTGTCTTTAATGTAGCTGGGGTGTTGTTGTGCCAGTGGGTTAAGGTAGTGGTCAATGTATTCTGCTACCCCATAGGATTCGCTACTACAGTCGGACACTATGGGCCTACCTGGCGGTATTTCTCCAGGCACTGTCCATGTGTCTGGGTTTTTTGTGTATCTTTGGGAGCATGTAGAATTTCCTCGCCCTGGGTTGTGGTCCTGTTAGGTATTCTACTTGTTTCTCCAGGATGTATCCTGATGTCTTAAGCTCTGCCAAAATATCCCCTATTTCCTTTTGTGTGTCTTTATATATGGGCTCATCTAACTTAGTGTAGTGTTCTATCTTGTTCAGTTGTCTATGTGCCTCAAAGAGGTACTGTTGTCTGTCCATGATGACTATACTGCTCCCCTTGTCTGCTGGTTTGATCACTATCTCATTGTTCTCCCTCAGCTCTATCAAGGCCTGCCTCTCTTTTCTGGTGAGGTTAGACTTATCTTTCGTTGTAGGCATATCCCCAATGGCTGATGCTGTCTCTGTTATAAATTCTGTTATCTCTCTAGGAACATCCTCGTCATCTGGGGTCCATCCTGTGAGTGGCCTAAAGGGTATAATTTCACCAGGCTCTGCGCCACTGAAGTGGTGTATTAACTTAATGGATCGATAAAATCTGTGTAGGTCACCCTGCACCTGTTCCTTGTGGGATTTGGGAGTAGGGACGAAGGTGAGGCCTCTGTTCAGTACCCTCTCTTGGGTTTCGGTAAGGGAGAATGTCTTGGAAAGGTTGATGATTGTTTTCCCCAATTGTGGGCCCTGCCTCTCTTGGCATGGTGTCCCTAACAGTTTAAATGCTTCATCCATTCTCTGATCATGGCTCGGGCTGTGGGTTCTGTCCAGTGGACGTGGTCTGTGACTACTTTAAACTGGCAGGTGGGAATGGTGGGAATGTGTTTCTTGGTCTGTATGTAGTCATTAAGTTGTCTGAGTGTGTCCTGCTCTGGTGCTGGGAGAGACTGGCTGAAGTTGATCATAGGGATCCATATGCTGGCATTAGGGAATTTACGACTGGCCATATTCATTAGTGTTTGGAGTTGTTTGATGGCAGTCTGTGGTCTTTGTTCCTTGTGATTAATGCCAAATGAGAGAATGACTTTTTGCGTTTCTGGGCATTGGCTCAATTTGTCAAGGATGGAAGTGGCATGTACACATTTGGCTCCTGGATAGCTGTCCAATTGTATGTTATTGTTGGAGAATTTGGGGATCCTGGCAATGTTGGAATCTCCAATTATTAAAACAGGCTTGCTGGGTTGTAGTTTCCAGGTAACATGTTTCTGCTTTGTATTGGGGTGTCTCGTTACTTCTGCCAGTCTCTTCCCTCTACCCCTCTGTGTGTGCTGCTGAAAGTCGTCCTGTGAATTGCTAATTGTGTCTGGAGTCCTCTGCTGCTGCGTGCAGCTACGTGTTGCTCTGACCCTCAGTGCTGGGACCCCGTGTGTTGGAGTGGGAAGGGTTGGTGCGAGGGAAGGGGTTGCAGTACCGGACCTGTTTACCTGTGGCACCGCGGTCGTGACTTCCTGTCCGGCTGTGTCCGTGGTCGGTTGGGTCTGCGCTCGGCCCGTGGTCTCTGGGGGAGAGGGCCGCGGGTGCCCTGGCGTGAGGAGAGGCTCCGGTCGATGAGGGCGGACGCGCTGGGGGATTCGGAGCGCGGGGGCCGTGTCCAGTCCTCGGACCCGGTCTCGGCCGCGGACCGGAAGTGGGCCTGGGGCTCGCGTACCGGGGAGGCCGGCTGGTCTCGCGCCGGTTGCTGCGGTCGCAACACCACGATCTGGGGGCTGGTGGGTGGACGCACCGGGGTGGTGGGGGGGGGTTATGTCGGGGCTGGCTGGAGCGGAGCCGTGGGCCGCGTGGCCGCGGGGAACAGGGCGGAGGGGAGCGGAGCGGGGCGCGCTCTGGACGGGGACGGGGACGGGGCGGGTGGTCGCCCATGCAGCGCGGGGTTGGTCGATGTGGTTTTCCTGTGAAATAGTAAACAATTCTTGCGGGATATGTACCGCTACATTAGACGTTACAGTCGCTGACTTGCGAGGCTGGAAATCTCGCAAGCAGTTCTGTTCAGGCCCAGTCTCTGAGGTCAGGTTCATAACACGGTATCTAAGATCCTCCATTCTGATTTTAAATTTATCTCCCAAATTTCTCTTGTTCCAAATTAGGGCCTTGGCGACCGCTTCCTGCACGCGATCTGTAGGCTGGCCCTCGCGGTATTGGTCTTCCAGACATTCCAGACTATTTTGGTAATGTTCAATCAAAATTTGTCGTGTTTGTTTTGCCCAGGTTTCAGCATTAGAAGCCAATTTT
Source organism: Okamejei kenojei (assembly GCA_035221665.1). Lineage (NCBI taxonomy): Eukaryota > Metazoa > Chordata > Chondrichthyes > Rajiformes > Rajidae > Okamejei > Okamejei kenojei. The sequence goes on from CM069131.1 coordinate 189,392,053, forward strand.
TTTAATGTTTCCTGGGTGGGATTTGCTGGTTTTACAAAGTGTGTTAATATCTTGGCCTGCCTCGTGATACCCTTAGGGGGTACGTTCCGTTCTTTTAGAACTCCTAGATGGTGCAAAGCCTGGGCCATTTTATAAATAACTCTTACCGCAACTGCAAAGGAATCCCTCTGTGAGATTGATTCCTGTGCTGGTTGTGGTTGGTCCCATTACTGTTGTTAAAACATCTCCCTCTCCCCCCTTCCCTCTGCATGTTACAACTCATCTCTGGCTTAGTAGACTATGCTGCAATGCTAATACAGTCAAATCTAAGCAATTATCTCTAGCGTTGTAGGGTTAACACCAAGGTGCTCACCAGTTCTTTGGTTTTTTTCCAGCTTGCGGAGACCGCTCGCCGAAC
>CM069131.1:189399949-189405719 GCA_035221665.1 Okamejei kenojei
CCGGGTTAGGGTTAGGTTAGGGTTCGGTAGGGGGTTAGGGTTAGGGTTATGGGTTAGGTTAGGGAACGTAGGATTTGGGTATAGGGTTAGGGTTTGGGTTTAGGGTACGGGATATGATACGGGATCGGGATAAGGGATAGGGTTCGGGATAATTGGAAGGGAACGGGAAAGGGTAATGGAACGGATCCGTGTAAGGGATCGGGAACTGTGAAAGGGATCGGGATAGGGAACGGAATCGTGAACGGTACGGGAAACGGTAACGGGAATCGGGTACTTTGTACGGGAGCGGGTTCGTTTTACGGGTAACGGGAAACGGTTAAGGGAACGTGATATCGGGTACGGGAAAGCGGTTACGGTGAACGGGAACGGGATATCCTGATAGGAACGGGATACGGGAACGGGTTCGGGATATGGAACTGGTACTGGAACGATGTACGGGAACGTGTAAGGTGAACGTAACGTAACTGAACGGGAACTGGAACTGGTATATGGTTAACGTGAACGGGAACGTTACGGGATACGGGATCTGTGGAACCGGTGACCGTGAACTTTAACGGGAATACGTGGGATCTGCACGGGTACGGGAACGTGTAACGGGAATCGGAACGGAACGGGAACTGGAACTGGATACGTGTAACGGTACGGTGTTACGGGAACGGTAACGGAACGTGGAACGGGTTACGTGGGAACTGTGACGGTAACTGGATACGGGAACGGGAACGTGGTAACGGTAACGGGAACGTGTTTTCGTGTAAAGGACGGGTAAGGGATAGTTATCGGAAAGGTGTACGGTTTATCGGTGTTTAAGGGGTAAGGGAACGGTAACGTGGTTCGGTTCGGTAACGGGCTCGGGTTCGGTTACGGTACGTGGATTCGGTACGGGTTAAGGTACGGTGTTTCGGGTTATAGGGTTAGGGATCGTGAACGGTTCGGGTTCTGGATCGGGTACGGGATCGGAAAAGGGTATAATGTTCTGGTTAGGGTAAAGGGTTCGGGTAAATGGAACGGGAATGGAAATGGGATATATGGTTCGGGTATCGGGAACGGTTCGGTGTACGGATCCGGTTACGGGGATCGGTTAAGGGTTCGGGTTTAGGGATAAGGTACGGATAGGTAAGGGTTAGGTTAGGGTTTAGGGAAAGGGTAATGGTAAGGATCGGGTTCGGGTTCGGGTACGGGTTCGGGGAGGGTAAGGGTTCGGGTTAGGGTTAGGTATCGGGTTAGGGTTACGGGTTCGGAAAGGGTAAGGTATATTTCGGGTATAGGGTTAGGGTTCAGAGGTATCGGGATAGGGTTAGGGAAAGGGATCGGCAATTCGGGATAGGGTTAGGATCGGGTTTAGGGTTAGTGTTAGGGATAGGGTAACGGGTTAAGGGTTAAGGGTAATAGGGTATCGGGAACGGGATAAGGTGATGTTACGGGTAAAGGGATCGGTAAGGGTTATGGTTAGGGGATATAGGGTATAGGTTAGGGTAAGCTTGGTACGGTTAGGGTATCGCGCGGTCCAAGGGTTAGGGTAAGGGTTTATTTTTTTTTATTATTTTTATTTTTTGGGGGGTTTTTTTTTTTTATTTACGTTATATTACCTATTATTTTTTTTTTTTTTTTGGGGGGGGGGGGGGGGGGGGTTTTTTTTTTTTTTTTTTTTTTTTTTTTTTTTTTTTTTTTTTTTTTTTTTTTTTTTTTTTTTTTTTTTTTTTTTTTTTTTTTTTTTTTTTTTTTTTTTTTTTTTTTTTTTTTTTTTTTTTTTTTTTTATTTTTTTTTTTTTTTTTTTTTTTTTTTTTTTTTTTTTTTTTTTTTTTTTTTTTTTTTTTTTTTTTTTTTTTTTTTTTGTTTTTTTTTTTTTTTTTTTATTTTTTTTTTTTTTTCTTTATTTTTTTTTTTTTTTTTTTTTTTTTTATTTTTTTTTTTTTTTTTTTTTTTTTTTTTATTTTTTTTTTTTTTTTTTTTTTTTTTGGGGGTTTTTTTTTTTTTTTTTTTGTCTTTTTTTTTTTTTTATTTTTGGGTTTTGTTTTTTTTTTTTTTTTTTTTTGTGTGGGGGGGTTTTTTTTTTTTTTTTTTTTTTTTTTTTTTTTTTTGGTGGGTTTTTGTTTTTTTTTTATTTTTTTTTTTTTTTTTGTGTTTTGTTTTGGGTGTGTTTTTTTTTTGTGGGGGGGTGTTTTTTTTTTTTTTTTTTTTTTTTTTTTTTTTTTTTTTTTTTTTTTTGGGGGGTTTGGTTTGGTGTGGTTTTGTGGGGGGTGGTGGGGGGGGGGTTTTTTGTGGGGGGTGGGGGGGGGGGGGGGGGGGGGGGGGGGGGGGGGGGGGGGGGGGGGGGGGGTGTGGGGGGGGGTTGTGGGTGGGTGGTTGTGGAGGTGTAGTGTAGTGTAGGTGGTTGGTGTGTTTTAGGGAGGGTGTTGGATGGTGGGAGGTTAGGTTATTAGTTAGTTATTAGGGTGTAGTTAGTAGGGTTAGGGTTAGGGTTAGGGTTAGGTTTAGGGTTAGGTAGTTAGGTTAGGGTAGGTAGGGTTAAGGTTAAGGGTTAGTTTAGGGGTAGGTTAGGGTTAGTTAGGTTAGGGTTAGTTAGGGTTAGGGTTAGGGTTAGGGTTAGGTTAGGTTAAGGGATAGGTTAGGGTTCGGGGTTAGGGTTAGGGTTAGGGTTAGGGTTAGGATAGGGTTTAGGGTCGGGTCGGGTTCGGGTTATGGATAGGGGTTACGGGTACGGGTACGGGATAGTGTTAGGGTTCGGGTTAGAGGTACGGGATAGGGTTAAGTTAGGTTTACGGGAAAGGGTTCGGTATAGGGAAAGGGTAAGGGAAAGGGATACGGGTTTAGGGTCTGGATCGGGAACGGGATAAGTACGGGATCAGGGTTTCGGTACGGGTTAGGGTTAGGGATAGGGTAGGGTTAGGGTTAGGGTAGGGTAGGGTTAGGGTTAGGGTTAGGGAATAGGGTTAGGGTTCGGGATTAGGGTTAGGGTTAGGATAGGTAAAGGGTTAGGGATAGGGTTAGGGTAAGGTTAGGTTAGGGTTAGGGATCGGGTTAGGGATAGGGATGGGTTAGGGTATCGGGTTCGGGGGGGTATAATTTTTAATTTAACAGGGTTAGGGGGGGGGGGGTGATAAGGGTCTTGTTAGGCTACGGGATATGGATAGGGTTCGTGTTAGGGAACGGGAAGGGTAAGGGTTAGTGACGGGATCGGGTTCGGAACTGATCGGGTAAGGGAACGGTTTCGTTAACGGGATCGGGAACGGGAAAGGTGTCGGGTATAGGGTTCTGGTACGGTACGGTCGGGAAGGGATAAGGGTCGGGTTTAGGGTAGGGTTCGGGTTCGGGTTCGGTAAGGGAAAGGGAACGCGAAAGGATATGGTAAGGGAAAGGGTTAGGGTTAGGTTCTGGTTAGGGTAAGGTAGGGTTAGGGAACGGGATTCGTGATCTGGAACGGGTACTGGATATGGATAGGTTCGGGAAAGGGTTCGGGTACGGGTTCGGGAACGGGATCGTGTACTGGATCGGGTTCGGGTTCGGGTTCGGGAACGGTATATGGTTCGGGTACGGGATAGGTACGGGTTAGGGTAGGGAACGGGTTTCGGGATAGGGATAGGGTTAGGGATAGGTATCGGTTAAAGGTTACTGGAAAGGGAACGGGATTCGGGTACGGGTTCGTGGATAGGAACGGGTTCGGGTTCGGGATAATGAGAATCTTGAAACGGGATCGTAAGGGTACGGGTACGGGGAACGGGTACTGAAACGGGTTCCTGGAACGGGATAAAGTGGACCGGAACGGGTAACGGTAACGGTCACGGGTACGGGTACGGTACGGGAAACTTGGGAAAGTGTACGGACGGGTTCGGAATCGGGATCGGGTACGTGATCGGGAACGGGTAACGTTAACGGGATAACGGTATCGTGAACGGGGAACGGGTACTGTAACGGATCGGGACAGGGTAAGGGAACGTGGAACGTTAAACGGGAACGGGAAACGGGTACTGGAAACCGGTTACGGAACGTGTGTTTAGTTACGGGAAACGTTTACGGGTGCGGGTTTCGGGATACCGGGATAAGGGTACGTGAACGGTGAAACGGGAACGGGAACTGTACTGGGAACTGATGAACGTTAACGGGAAACGGGTACGGGTACTGGAACGGAACTGTAAGGGAATCTTGAACGGGATACTGGAACGGGGATTCTGGTAAGGGACGGAACGTGATTCGGTAAGGCGTTAACGGTTATCGGGTTCGGGTTTCGGGTTTTCGGGTTCGTGATACGGGTACGGGGTTTGGGTTCAGGGATCGGATTCGGGAAACTGTGATACGGGTACGTGGAAAGGGATAGGGAACGGGTTCGGGAACTGGATCGTTGAACCGGGTATACGGGATAGGGTTAGGGATAAGGGAACCGGGTCGGAACGTGATCGGGATCGGGTTAGGGTATACGGGATTCAGGATCGGGAACGTGTATCGGAACTGTACGTGGAACGTGATAGGGTTAGGGTATCGTGATCGGAACGGGATACGGTATCGGGATGAGGGAAACGGGACGTGAACGGGATCGGGTACGGTACTGAGTTCGGGATACGTGGATACGGACGGAACGTGAACTGGTAAGGGTACGGTTACGGTAACGTGAATACGGGTAACGGGATCGGGTTACTGGAACGGGTAAGTGAACTGTACGGGTACGGATAAGGGATCGGTTTCGAACGGGATCGGGTACGGGAACGTGGTACGTTGTAACGGGAAACGGGAACGGGTTAAGGGAATCGGGAACCGTTAACGGTAGGTATCGGGAAAGGGAACGTGTCGAACTGGAACGTGTAACGGGTACGGGAACGGAACCTGTAAGGGAATCTATGCAGAGAATACTGGTACTGTGAACGGGAACTGAATCGGGTTAGGATACGGTACGGGAAGGATCGTAACGGAACGTTGAAAGACGGTTCGTGAACTTAACTGGAACGGGAAAGGGAACTGGATACGTGATACGGGCACGGGATAGGGAAATTGATTCGGGAACGGGTACGGGTACTGGAACGGAACGGGTACGGGAACGGTACGTTTAAGCGGGAACGGGGAACGGGAACTGGTACGGGATACGGTGAACTGACACTTAACGGTAACTGGAACTGGAACTGGAACCTTTAACGGGAACGGAACGTGGAACGTTACTGGAACGGGAACTGGAACGAACTGTAACGTGTTACGTGTAAACTGAAACGGTAACGTGTAACAGTAAACGTGAACGTGAACTTGAACGTGAACGGAACTGGAACTTTAACTGGAACTGGTAACGGAAACGGAACGTTGGAACGGAACCTGTAACGGGAACGGTGAAAGGGAACTGGAAACTTTGAACGTTAACTTTACGTGTACTTTAACGGGAACTGTAACGGGTACGGTGATAACGTTAACATGAACGTGGTAACGTTTAACGTTAACGTAACTTGAACGGGTACGGAACTTGTAAACTTGTAAAGTATGAACCTGTAAACTTTAACTTTAACTTAACGTTGAGACTTTAACGGGAACGGTGTAACTTTTGAACGGTAAACTGTAACGTTAAACGGAACGGTCACGTGAACGTTGAACGTGAACGGTAACGGGTACGTGGTAACGGATACGGAACTGGAACGGTGAACTTGGAACGGGAAACGGATCTTGAACGTGGACGTGATACTGGCAACGTTAACGGGAACTTGTAACTTTAACCTGTAACGTTAACTTTAACTTTAACTGAACTGGGAACTGTGAACAGGAACTTGAACCTTGAACGGGAACGTGGAACGTTAACTG
>CM069131.1:189406219-189423719 GCA_035221665.1 Okamejei kenojei
AAAGGTATACAGGGGAGCTTTTGGAAAGCGCGCACCACCAGACTAGGACCAGGCTTCTTCCCCCTCTGTTTTTATCGTGCTTCTGAACGGCCCTTCCGTAAGCTTAGTGGTTACGTCCGATTCACCGATAAGCCCCATTGCGGACATTGGACTCTGTCTGTGGACCTGTCGAGCTGGGCCTGTACTCGCTGGAGTTTGAAGGAATGTGGGGGGGGGGGGGGGGACATCATTGAAACGTACAGAACAGTGAAAGGCCTGGATAGAGCGGATGTGGAGAGGATGTTTCCACTGGTGGGAGAGTCTAGGACCAGAGGTCACAGCCTCAGAATTAAAGGATGTTCCTTTGAGAAGGAGATGAGGAGGAAAACCTGAACATTAACTAAAAGTGTCAAGAATGTTGAATTTGCATTTGTGAAACTTTTGGGTAGCCAGATGGATAGGCAGGGAATGAAAGGATATGGATCTCGTGCAGGTGGACAAGAGATGGCCTTGGCAGTGTGGGAGCAATGAGGTCCTTCTGCAGTTGTACAGGCCCCTAGTGAGACCACACCTGGAGCATTGGTCTCACTAGGGCAGGTTTGGTCTCCTAAAGGGCCTGTCCCACTGTACGAGCTAATTCAAGAGTTCTCCCCGAGTTTCCCCCGATTCAAAAACGGAGATTTACGGTGATGGCCGCTCGCAGGTACTCGGGGCACGTGTTTGAAAAATTCTTTCCCGAGTCTTCCAGGGCTCTTACCCGCGTTTCCCGGAAGTACCTGCCGTGTTAGCGTTACGAAGAACGCTAAGGACGTCCGAGCTCCAACGTACCGTACGTACATTCTACGCGCTTACCAATGTTTGATTTTTTTTTTTAACGCGGGGGGAGGATGGGAGAGTAGGGGAGAGAGCTATGAATGAACTCGTTACAGTGGGACAGCCCGTTAATTTGCAGGAGGACATCCTTCCTATTGAAGGTAGGCTCTCGAGATTGATCCCCGGGATCGGCGGGACTGTCTCGTATGAGGAAAGATTGGAAAGGACTAGGCTTGTATTCATGGAGTTTAGAAGGATGGGGGGGGGATCTTATAGAACATATAAAATTATAAAAGGACTGGACAAGCTAGATGCAGGGAAAATGTTCCAATGTTGGGGCCGGAGTGAGAATTGCGACGACGCCGCGGTTGAGACAAGTAGTCCAGGGTGCCTTCAGCCTGGACGATGGATGGGAGTCAGAAACCAGGGGCCACAGTTGAGATAAAAGGGAGAGGCCATTTATAACCTGAGTTGTGAATTATGGAATTCCCTGCCACAGAGGGCAGTGAGGCCAAGTAACTGGATGGATTTAAGAGAGAGTTGGATAGAGCTTAAGGGGCTAGTGGGTCAAGGATATGGGAGAATGCAGGCACGGGTTATGATAGGGGACAATCAGCCATGTTAACTTGGAATGGCGGGTGCTGGCTCGAAGGGCCGAATGGCCTCGCCCTGTGCTGTAACGTTTCTGTGTTTCTAGTGGTAAACCAAAACAACGAGAATCTACTTGAATGCAGCATTACAGAAATCATTGAAGCAACAACACGCAGTAAACATTTATTTTTAGTTTAGAAGATACAGCAGAGAAACTGGCCTACAGCCTTCCTCTCTCCACATCCTCTCCCTCTCCCCCTCCCCTTTCCCATTCTCCTTCTGCTTTCCCCTCTCCCCCTCTCTCATCCTCTCCCTCTCTCTCTCCTTCACACCCCTCTCTCTCTCTCCTCCACTCTGTCTCCACATTTTCTCCCCCTCTCTGCTTCTTCCCTCTCTCCTCTCCTCCTCTCTCTCCACACCTCCTCCCTCTCCCCTCACCCTCCCCCACCCCTTACCTCTCTCCTCCTCTCCCCTCCCTCTCAACACCTCTCCTCCTCTCTATCCTCCCTCTCCCCCCTCCCCAACTCACACCCCTCTCTCTCTCTCTCTCTCTCCCCTCCCTCTCCCCTGTCCCTCTCTCCCCCATCACCCTGTCCCCCCTCTCTCTCTGTCCTTCCCTCTCTCCCCTCTCTCTCTGTCTCCCCCCTCTCACTCTCAGTCTCCGCCCTCTCTCCCCTCTCTGCCCCCCTCGCTCTCCCCTCCTGTTTCTCTAGAACTACAATCCCCAGCAGGGTATATTTTAATGACTTTCTGCAGATGGCCAATTAACATTCATTATTTTGCCCTCAACGTTTAATTACGAGCGGGGAGAAGCAGCGAGTGCAGAAGAAACGCACTCTCCTGTTTACAGGCTGCAGAGAGAGAGAGAGAGAGAGAGGGAGGAGAGGGAGGAGAGAGAGAGAGAGACAAGGGAGAGAAGGGAGAGAGGGAGACGCGAGAGGGAGAGCGGGAGGGGGGGAGAAGGAAGGCACAGGGCAAATGGGGAGAGGGGTGAGAGGATATATTTATATTACTAGACTCTAGTGGGAACCCGTTGGGAATGCAATATTCCACCTCTCCACAAATTCCAATATTGGTGGCCAGTGGGGGGGGGGGGGGGGGGGGCTTTCTGGAGCGCTAGTATGGGTGTTGTGGGGCAAAGGGACTGGTTTCCAGTGAGCTAGTATGGAAATTGTGGGCCAAATGGATTCTTGGGCTGGCAGCTCAGTCACTCAGCCCTGGTGGGCTGGCAGCTCAATCACTCAGGCCTGGTGGGCTGGCAGCTCAATCACTCAGGCCTGGTGGGCTGGCAGCTCAGAAACTGCCAAATATTCTGCCCAAAACAGGTGAGACACTGTGAGAGAGAAGGGGGAGAGGGTGGAGAATCAATTTTGGACATTGTTCATTTTTTTCTGCAGATCACAGCAATGAAGGAGGAAAGTCTATCCAGGCCTGGATCCTACAGGGAGCCAATGAAGGGAGGGAGAAAAATACTGGGGTGAAGGTTTAATACTTGCAGGGGGAATACTTACTGATGGGCCGAAGGGACTCCTCCTGGGCTAGTACAGGACTGATGGGCTGAAGGGGCTTAAAAAAATCGGAGTCAAATCTCAGTGAAAGACACCTTTTCTGGACTTTTCCTGGCCTGGCATGGGTCTTTTTGGCCAAAATGCTCCTCCTGGGCTAATGCGGGCATTTTGGGCAAAAGGGACTGGTTTCTCGGCTAATAGGGGCCTTGTGGGCTGAAACAACTCATTTCATTTCATTTTCATTTCATTTCAAGTACAGGGCAGGCCGAACAGATCATTGCATTTTAATTTCACTTCTATTGCCATTGCAGTTTCAAGCACAGGACGGGCCAAGCCAAACAGCTCATTGCATTTTCACCTCATTTACATTGCCATTGCAGTTTCAAGCACAGGGCAGGCCGAACAGCTCATTTCATTTTCATTAAGGGCTAACAAATCATTTATTGCAAGTACATTGCAGACTCACAGTTCAGTTGGTTCACAGCCTAGAATGAGAGTTGTGGCCTCTCCCTCACGGTCAGATGTCATGTTCAGGCATCCGGAGTTTTATAGTCCTTTCCCCCCCCCCCTTCCCCCCTCGGAAGGGGAATTACCTTCATCGCGGTGATTGATAGGTGAGAGGATCTCAAGGTTTTTTCAACACTCATAACTTTTTTATTTTCATTGATGGGAAAAATCCTCGGGGCCTGCTCGGCGAAGGAGGACTGTGAGTAAGATGGCCAAAAATCATAACGATATATGGTAGCATTTTTTCTAATAGCGCAGACAGGAAGTGGTCAAGATGAGACTTTTAATTATATAGATATATATAAGAGAGAGAGAGAGATGGAGAGATAGAGAGGGTTAGAGAAGGCGAGGGGGCAGAATAGGAGAGGGGAGAGAGATACAGAGGGCGAAGAATGATAGAGAGAGAGATAGAGAGAGAGGGGGCAGTGGGAGAGAGGGAGGAGAGGGATATAGAGGGAGAGATGTGATAGAGAGAGAGAGAGAGTGGGCAGAGTGGGGGAGAGGAGGGAGAGAGGAGAGGGGAGAGAGAGCGAGAGAGAGAGAGAGAGAAGCGAGTGGCAGATTGGGGGGGAGAGGAGGGAGAGAGGGAGAGGGATATAGAGGGAGAGAGTGATTTTATTTTATTTTATTTTATTACTTGTCATTCGAACCTCAGAGAGGCTGGAACGAAACTCCGTTTCTACAAGCCATACAAAAAGAACAATTCATTAAAAAACACACAAACAGTTCAATTCACACAAACATCCATCACAGTGAATCTCCTCCTCACTGTGATGGAAGGCAAAGTTCTTCTCTCTCCCCCGCACCATTTCTCTCCCGATGTCGAAGCCCCAGGCGGGCGGTGTTAAGTCCCACGGCCATGGAGGCCGCGCCGGGCGATGTACGGCCCCGCTCTGGGTCGTTCCTACCCCGCGACACGGGCTGAAGAGGTTGTTGTGCGGGAGCTCCTGAGAGCGGGTCTCCCACCCGGACCCGCGAGCTTCCCAGCGATATCCCGACAGTCCACCGGTAGTAATCTGCAGCTGGAGCTGGAGCCGGAGCTGGAGCCCCGGAGTCGGGCCGCAGCGGCGATCCACCACCGCTCCCACGCTGCGAGGCGGCCGGCCCCCATGATGGTCAGTCCCAGCTCCGCAGGCTCCGTGACTGGATCCCCCAGGTCGTCCCGGTCGGAGGCCGCTCCACGGTACTAGGCCCCAACGACAACGGAGACCCGACAGGGAAAAACGTCGGGTCTCCCGCGCAGGGAAGAGATTTAAAAAGTTTCCCCCTCCCCCCCCCCACCTATACACACATATACACAGTTAGAAAACAAGAAAAAAAAAACCACGAACAACTACATTTAAATAGACAAAAAATTAAAAAAAGACAGACAGGCTGTAGGGGCCGCTCCCGCCCACTCAGGCGGAGAGAGAGCGAGTGTGAGAGAGAGAGAGGGGGCAGAGTGATGGAGAGAGAGGGGCAGAGTTGGAGGGAGGGTAGTGAGAGGGAAAGAGGGAGGAGGAGAGGGCGGTGAGGCAGCAACAGCACCTCTGCGCCACAGTGCGGCCCCATGTTGTAAAGGTGATGCCCAGGGTCAGGGTAAGGACACTGGGAGAGTATAATCTGCCTTTGTTTCCTCCCTCAGTGACATTAACATTGCTGAACAAAATTTAACGCAGTTTAATGTGAATTTGGTGCAAATGGCACTTTGAATGAGGAATGATTAACAGGGATCATAAAATAAACTGGGCCAGTATTCAAAGCCGGCACAAGAGAGTCCAGTAGGCGTTTATGTTCCAAACGTAACCAGGTGGAATTTCCATGGATTTGCATTGCAATTTTAACTGTAGACCATACAGTCATAGAGTGATACAGTGTGGAAACAGGCCCTTCGGCCCAACTCGCCCATGCTAGCCCAACATGTCCCAGCTACACTAGTCATAGATACAGTGTGGAAACAGGCCCTTCGGCCCAACTCGCCCACACTAGCCACAACATGTCCAGCTACAACTAGTCATAGATACAGTGTGGAAACAGGCCTTCGGCCCAACTCGCCCACACCGGCCGACAATGTCCCAGCTACACTAGTCATAGAGTGTACAGTGTGGAAACAGGCCCTTCGGCCCAACTCGCCCACACTAGCCCAACAATGTCCCTACTACACTAGTCCCACCTGCCTGCACTTGACCCATATCCCCCCCAAACCTGTCCGATCCATGGTAGACACACAATGCTGGAGTAACTCAGCGGGTCAGGCAGCATCTCTGGAGAGAAGGAATGGGTGACATTTCGGGTCGATGTCAGGGTTAGTGGGCGGGACAGAGAAGGAATGTAGTCGGAGACAGTCGGACTGGTGGGAGAACTGGGAAGGGGGAGGGGATGGAGAGAGAGGGAAAGCAAGGGCTACCTGAAGTTTCCAGTCCTATCCATGTACCTGTCCGATAACATGGTGCCCAGAACTGAACACAATTCTCTAAATGTGGTCTCAGACGAAGAAACCCTCTCATCTTCATCTTAGTCCCCCTTCGGTCGTGGCTGACCATGGGTGTCTCCAGGGTGCTATTCCCCATATGGAGGACGCCTGTGCGTGACTTTGTTTAACGTGGGGAGACTGGTGCACAGACGGCCACCCCACGGTCCTTGACAGATCTGGGTCGGGATCCAGTGGCAAGGGGTCCAAGACGACCGGAGACCCTTTTCTGCTGCAGCCTTCATCCGCCTTCCCAGCCGCCGTGACGCTCCACTAAGGTCAGCCATCGCCCTCCGCCTGTTCCACCGTCGAGGTCTTGGTCGGATTGCTCTGTGTCAGAGACCTCCCCCCCCCCTCCCCCCCCCCGACCTTACCCCCATGGGTGGCCCTACCAGGAGCACAGCTCCAGGCGGCATCGCTCTCAGGATCTCAGGAACCACACAAGCCTCTCCACCACGACAAGGTGACAATCCGCGGAGAACCCGATCCAGACTAGGTAGATAGAGAGTCGTATAGTCACAGAGTGATACAGTGGTGGAAACAGGCCCCCCCCATCGGCCCCCAACTTGCCCACACCGACCAACATGTCCCAGCTACACTAGCCCCACCTGCCTGCGTTTGGCCCACATCCCTCTAAACCTGTCCTGCCCACCCTTTTTAGTTGTTTCTCCCCCCCACCCTTTTAAAAAGGTTTTTTTATTTTTTTAATCTACACCGCTGAATCGTAAGGGCCTGTCCCACTTAGGCAATTTTTTTGGAAAATATGTGACGCCTGTTTCGCCGCGAGTTGATCTGATATTTTGTTGGTTCACGTGCTTAATCAATGGTGTTTTATCATTCATGTCTTATTATTATTATTAATGTTTAGTGTTTTCTGAGTCATTCGTAACTGTCACTGTATGTCACGTTGTTACTTGTGGGCGGGAGCACCAAGGCAAATTCCTTGTATGTGAACACTTGGCCAATAAACCTACTTACTTACTTAGTTGTCTCCTCAAGTGTCGTAACTTTTTTTATTGTCGCCGCTGGATTTTGAAATGTTCGTGGCGGCAGTGGGCTTGTCGTTGCCTGTCTTCTTCTGTCGTGGGTTGTGGCCAGGATGGCGCCAGGTGACGTTGGTTGTCGCAGGGTCATGACCTCGGTGAATTCCATTGGCGACAACCTACGTCAACCTACGACCCTCGACAAGTTCAGGCGTCAAGAGAAGTCTTCAGTTGTCGCTGACAGGGTCGTAGCTTGTCGCGGGCGGACGAAGGCTGACAAACAGATTATAGACAATGGGTGCAGGAGTAGGCATTTGGCCCTTCGAGCCAGCACCGCCATTCTATGTGATCATGGGCTGATCATCCCCAATCAGTACCCGTTCCTGCCTTCTCCCCATATCCCCTGACTCCGCTATCTTTAAGAGCCCTATCTAGCTCTCTCTTGAAAGCATCCAGAGAACTGGCCTCCACCGCCCTCCTGAGGCAGAGAATTCCACAGACTCACAACTCTCTCTGTGAGAAAAAGTGTTTCCTGTCTCCGTTCTAAATGGCTTGCCCCTCATTCTTAAACTGTGGCCCCCGGTTCTGGACTCCCCCAACATCGGGAACATGTTTCCTGCCTCTAGCGCGTGCAAGCCCTTAACAATCTTCGTGGGTTGTCGCCTGTGTGGTCGTGTGTTGTCATAGGTAGATGTCCTAATGGGTCGCCCGCCGGTTGACGTAGCTTGTCGGAGCTCTACTAGTTGGTAGTGTGTCTAGACATTGTCGACTAGTTGGTAGCGTGTCTAGACATTGTCGACTAGTTGGTAGTGTGTCTAGACATTGTCGACTAGTTGGTAAGCGTGTCTAGACATTGTCGACTAGTTGGTAGTGTGTCTAGACATTGTCGACTAGTTGGTAGCGTGTCTAGACATTGTCGACTAGTTGTAGTTGTGTCTAGACATTGTCGACTAGTTTGGTAGTGTGTCTAGACATTGTCGACTAGTTGGTAGGGTGTCTAAGACATTGTCGACTAGTTGGTAGTGTGTCTAGGACATTGTCGACTAGTTGGTAGTGTGTCTAGACATTGTCGACTAGTTGGTAGTGTGTCTAGACATTGTCGATAGTGGTCAGTAGAGTCTGCTAGACATTGTCGACTAGTTGGTAGCGTGTCTAGACATTGTCGACTAGTTGGTAGCGTGTCTAGACATTGTCGGGGACGGGTGCATTTCCTGGCCGGGAGATATGAACCATTATTAGACAGGATACATTATTAGACATTTTAGAAACATATAAAATTATAAAAGGACTGGACAAGCTAGATGCAGGAAAAATGTTCCCAATGTTGGGCGAGTCCAGAACCAGGGGTCACACAGTTTATGAATAGGGGGTAGGCCATTTAGAACTGAGATGAGGAAAAACTTTTTCACCCAGAGAGTTGTGAATCTGTGGAATTCCCTGCCACAGAGGGCAGTGGAGGACAAGTCACTGAATGGATTTAAAAGAGAGTTAGATAGAGCTCTAGGGGCTAGTGGAGTCAAGGGATATGGGGAGAAGGTAGGCACGGGTTATTGATAGGGGACGATCAGCCGTGATCACAATGCATGGCGGTGCTGGCTCGAAGGGCCGAATGGCCTCCTCCTGCACCTATTTTCTATGTTTCTGTGATGGGTGTCACGGTGGCGCGGCGGTAGAGTTGCTGCCTTACAGTGCCGGAGACCCGGGTTCGATCCCGACTACGGGTGCTGTCTGTACGGAGTTTGTACGTTCTCCCCGTGGCCGGCGTGGGTTTTCGCCGAGATTTTTGGTTTCCTCCCACACTCCAAAAACGTGCAGGTTTGTAGGTTAATTGGCTTGGTGTAAATGTTAAAGCTTGTGTGTCTAGTGTGTGTAGGATAGTGTTAATGTGCGGGGATCGCTGGTCGGTGTGGACCCGCAGGGCCGCAGGGCCTGTTTTTGCGCTGTATCTCTGAACTACACATGGGGGAGGTGCCGGAAGACTGGAGGGTGGCTAATTCTGTGCCTCTGTGTAATAAAGGCTGCAAATAAAGGCCTGAGAACCCTAGACCAGTGAGTCTAACATCTGCGGTAGGCAAGTTACTGGAGAGGATTCTGAGGGAGGATATATCGCATTTAGATAGATAGACAGGCCCTAATTAGGGATAATCAGCATAGTTTTCCACTTGGTGATCATAACCCTTTGTCCTGTATCTGTACACAGTGGCGGCTCGCTTGTAATCATGTATTGTCTTTCCGCCGGCTGGAGAGCGCGCGACAAAAAAACTTTTCACTGTACCTCGGGAGAGAAGGAGGGGCAGGAGAGAGGGGGAATGTTAGAAAGGGGGGAGAGGGGAGGGAGGGGGAGTGTGAGAGAGGGGGAAAGAGAGAACGGGTGATTAGAGGGTGGGAAAGGAGGAGAAGAGAGAGGGGGAAAGAGGAGGGAAACGGGGGCAGAGAGAGGAATGGAAGGGCGGATGGAGAGAGGGAGGGAGAGGGGAGAGACAGGGAGCGGGAGCGAGAGGGGGGGGGTGTAGAAGAGAGAAAGGAAAAGGGAGTGAGAGAGAGAGGGATTGTGAGAGAGTGATGGAGGGAGAGAGGGGATGGGAAAGAGAGGGAGAGACAGGGAGGGAGGCGAGGGGGCTGTTAGAAGGAAGGAGAGAGAGAGAGAAGAGGGGGAAAAAGAAAAATTGAGAAAGAGGGGGGAGGGAGACAGGAAAGAGAGGAGAGAAAGGGAGGGAGGGAGGAGAGGCGAGAGAGAGGGGGGGAAAATTGAGAGGGGGAGAGGGAGAAGGGGGGGGAGAGGTTGGGAGAGCGCGAGAGGGGGGGAGAGGAGGGAGAGGGAGTGGAGAGAGAGCGGGGAGAGAGAGAGCGGGGAGAGAAAGTGAGAAAGGGAAGGCGGGACAGTGAGAGAGGGCAAGTTGTGTGAGAAGAACTGCAGATGCCGGATAAAATCGAAGGTAGCCACAAAATGCTGGAGTAACTCAGCGGGTCAGGCAGCATCTCTGGAGAGAAGGAATGGGTGACGTTTCGGGGTGAAACCCTTCTTCAGAGAGGGAGTGTGAGAGGGAGAGGAGAGAGAGAGAGAGGGAGAGAGGAAGGGAGAGAGAGAGGGGGGGAGGGAGAGAGGGGGTGAGAGAGGGGCGAGGGGGAGAGGGGGGAGAGGAGGAGAGGGGGGAGAGGGGAGAGGGAGGGTGATGGGGAGAGCGGGATAGGGAGGACTGTGAACTGCACATTCGTAATTGAATGTTCCAAGTAGAAACATAGACAACAGGTGCAGGAGTAGGCCATTCGGCCCTTCGAGCCAGCACCGTCGTTCAATATGATCATGGCTGATCATCCCCAATCAGTACCCCATTCCTGCCTTCTCCCCATATCCCCTGACTCTGCTAGTCCTATGAGCCAAATCCAACCCTCTCTTGAAATCATTCAGCTCTTCTGCCCCTCTCTGGTCACAGATCTTTCTCCCTTCTCCCCCCCTCTCTTCTATTTATCAGCTTCCTTGCCCCCTCCACCTACTGACCGCTGACGCCTATTCTTTTGACTGGAGTGATTTGAAAACCTTGAAACGTGAGAGGCCAGCAGGGTGATGCATTGTTTAATCTAGAGCTGGGAACCGGGATCTGACCGCTATCACTGAGAATGGAATCAAAGAGTGACGATTAACGATACGATATAGAAACATATAAAATTATAAAAGGACTGGACAAGCCAGATGCAGGAAAAATGTTCCCAATGTTGGGCGAGTCCAGAACCAGGGGCCACAGTCTTAGAATAAAGGGGAGGCCAATTAAGACTGAGGTGAGAAAACACTTTTTCACCCAGAGAGTTGTGAATTTGTGGAATTCCCTGCCACAGAGGGCAGTGGAGGCCAAGTCACTGGATGGATTGAAGAGAGAGTTAGATAGAGCTCTAGGGGCTAGTGGAGTCAAGGGATATGGGGAGAAGGCAGGCACGGGTTATTGATAGGGGACGATCAGCCATGATCACAATGAATGGCGGTGCTGGCTCGAAGGGCCGAATGGCCTCCTCCTGCACCTATTGTCTATATTTCTACGATACGATAGAACTTTATTTATCCCAGGAGAGAAATTGATCTGCCAACACTCATAACATCACAAATTATATGAAACATGAAATTAAAGTGAGGAGTGGAAAGGATTGGGGGGGGGGGGGGGGGGGGGAGTCGGTCTCAGTCTCAGTCGACCCCACGACAGAAGGGGGAGGAGTGGTACAGGTTGATAGCCGCAGGGAAGAAGGATCTCCTGTGGCGTTCCGTGCTGCATCACGGGGGAACCAGTCTGTTGCTGAAGGTGCTCCTCAGGTTGACCAGTGTGTCACGGAGGGGGTGGAGCTGTATTGTCCGGGATGCTCCGCAGTTTGAGGAGCATCCTCCCCTCCGAGACCATCCTCCCCATGAATCCAACTCCCGCCCCCAGGACGGAGCCGGCCTTCCTGATGAGTTTGTTTTAACATTGCAATGTTGATTATAACCGGTGTCAAGGGTTATGGGGAGAAGGCAGGAAAATGGGATTAGGAGGCAGCGATCAGCCATGAATGAATGGGCCGAGCAGACTCGATGGGCCGAATGGCCTAGTTCTGCTCCAGTAACTTGAGAACTTGTGACTCTTCCGCCCAACTTACCCACACCGACCAACATGTCCCAACTACACTCAAACTCGCCTGTACTCACTGGAGTTTAGAAGATTGAGGGGGGGGACCTTATTGAAACACAGACTAGTGAAGGGCCTGGATAGAGTGGATGTGGAGGGGGTGTTTCCACTGGTGGGAGAGTCTAGGACTAGAGGTCACAGCCTCAGAGTTAAAGAACGTTTTTAGGAAGGAGATGAGGAGGAATTTCTTTAGTTAGAGGGCGGTGAATCTGTGGAATTCATTGCCAGAGAAGGCTGTGGAGGCCAAGTCAGGGGATATTTTTAAGGCAGAGATAGATGGATTCTTGATTAGTGCGGGTGTCAGAGGTTATGGGGAGAAGGCAGGAGAATGGGGTTTGGTGGGAGAGATAGATCAGCCATGATTGAATGGCAGAGTAGACTGGATGGGCCGAATGGCTTTATTCTGCTCCCATCACTTATGATATGATCTACACTAGTCCCACCTACCTGTGTTTGGCCATATCCCTCTAACCCTGTCCTATCCATGTACCTGTCTAGCTCTTAAATGTTGGGATAGTCCCAGCCTCGACTGCCTCCTCCGACAATGCTTGAGATTTTTCATTCCATCTGTGGTTATATTCGTTATTTACTCCCAGCGACGTTTCAATTCTGATTAAAAAGCAGGCAAGGTTACAGAGAAGATTTACGAGGATGTTGCCAGGACTAGCGGGCCTGAGCTACAGGGAGAGGTTGAGCAGGCTGGGACTCTATTCCATGGAGCGCAGGAGGATGAGGGGGTGATCTTATAGAGGTGTACAAAATCATGAGAGGAATAGATCGGGTAGATGCACAGAGTCTCTTGCCCAGAGTAGGGGAATCGAGGATCAGGGGACATAGGTTAAAGGTGTGAGGGGAGAAAGATTTAATTAAACCCTGAGTTCATGACAATAGACAATAGACAATAGGTGCAGGAGTAGGCCATTCAGCCCTTCGAGCCAGCACCGCCATTCACTGAGATCATGGCTGATCATCCCCAGTCAGTACCCCGTTCCTGCCTTCTCCCCATATCCCCTGACTCCGCTATCTTTAAGAGCCCTATCTAGCTCTCTCTTGAAAGCATCCAGAGGACCTGCCTCCACTGCCCTCTGAGGCAGAGAATTCCACAGACTCACCACTCTCTGTGAGAAAAAGTGTTTCCTCGTCTCCATTCTAAATGGCTTACTCCTTATTCTTAAACTGTGGCCCCTGGTTCTGGACTCTTCCAACATCAGGAACACGTTTCCTGCCTCTAGCGTGTCCAAGCCCTTAACAATCTTATATGTTTCAATGAGATCCCCTCTCATCCTTCTAAACTCCAGAGTGTACAAGCCCAGCTGCTCCATTCTCTCAGCATATGACAGTCCCGCCATCCAGGGAATTAACCTTGTAAACCTACGCTGCACTCCCTCAATAGCAAGAATGTCCTTCCTCAAATTAGGGGACCAAAACTGCACACAATACTCCAGGTGTGGTCTCACTAGGGCTCTGTACAACTGCAGAAGGACCTCTTTGCTCCTATATTCGATTCCTCTTGTAATAAAGGCCAACATGCCATTCGCTTTCTTCACTGCCTGCTGTACCTGCATGCTTATTTTCACAGACTGATGTACAAGGACCCCCAGATCCCGTTGTACTTCCCCTTTTCCCAACTTGACGCGATGAGTTTATAAATTCATAAGTTCCAGGAGTTAAATGAGGCCATTCGGCCCATCAAGTCTACTCCACCATTCAACCATGGCTGATCTATCTCTCCCTCTCAACTCCATTCTCCTGCCTTCTCCCCATAACCTCTGACACCCGCACTAATCTAGAATCTGCAACCTTTTCCACACAGAGGGTGGTGGGTGTATGGAACGAGCTGCCGGGGGAGGTAGTTGAGGCTGGGACTATACCAACATTTAAGAAACACTTGGACAGGTACATGGATAGGACAGGTTTAGAGGGATGTGGGCCAAACGCGGGCAGGTGGGACCAGTGTAGATGGGACATTGTTGGGCCGGTGTGGGCAAGTTGGGCTGAAGGGCCTGTTTCCACGCTGTCTCACTCTATAACTCGCAGTGTTGCTTAAAGAGGCATTTGGAGGCACAATGTAGGGAATAAGGGGGAATGGATCACACGCAGAGATTAGTTTAGTTTGTCATCATTTGGCACGGAGAATGTCTGCCGAACAGCCTGTTCCTGAGTGACACTGCTCCATATTCTATGTCCTAAAACCCCTCTCCGTCCACATAGCCACAAGGCACAGAAACAGGCCCTTCGGCCCATCGCACCTATGCTGTCCCACCTACGCTGGTCCCCACCTGCCCGCGTTTGCCCCAGATCCCTCGAAACCTTAGTGTAGGAAGGAACTGCAGATGCTAGTTTACACCGCCGATAGACAAAAAATGCTGGAGTAACTCGGCGAGCCAGGCAGCATCTCTGGAGAGACGTGGAATGGGTGAGATCAATTCACAAGTGATAGGAGCAGAATTAGGCCATTCGGCCCATCAAGATTACTCCACCATTCAATCATGGCTGATCTATCGTTCTCTCTCAACCCTATTCGCCTGCCTTCTGCCCCAAATCCCTGACATTTCAGATCCACACCCTTCTTCAGCCTGAAGAAAAGTCACCCGTTCCTTCTCTCCACAGATGCTGCCTGTCCCGCTGAGTTGATGCACCATTTGTCGCCCATCATCCCTCTAAACCTCTCCTGTCCGCGCACCCATCCACATTTCTGTCGTGTTGTTACTGCGCCTGCCTCCACTCCCTCCTCTGGCAGCGACTCTCTTGGTGGCAACAGTGAAAGGAGGCAAGCGACCGTCCAACGAGACTTTAAAAAACTGGTCCAAAGGTTGAACGAGGTTGGGGCGGCGCGGCCAGAGACCCGGGCGCTGCCCGTACGGAGTTTGTACCTTCTCCCGGTGACCTGCGTGGGCTTTCTCCGGGGGCTCCGGTTTCCACCAGAGGTTATGGCCTGCCATCATTTTGTAGGTTTGCAGGGTTAATTGGATTGGGATACACGTAAGTTGTCCCTAGTGTGTGTAGGACAGTGTTAGTGCGCGGGGACCCACACACAATTATCCCAAAAATGTTGCTTTCTGCATCTAGAACAACTAAACAATTGTTTGTAAAACATTGAAATCCAACACGATACTAACTTCGCTGATTTACACGTAGTTTTATTGCCCCATGAACGTTTCATATCACACTTACACGCTCAAGAGAATAACATTCACACCTTCTATTCCATATTCACACGCCGTAAATATAACACTCACGCACTGCGGAATATTCACGTATTTGTATGTTCAAACACAATAGAATTATTCAGATTATATTGGTTACACAAACAATATATAATATTAAGGTACAAACTCCACGTGTTCAGAGATCTCACCGTGTATGTGTGCGCACTAACCAAGTCAATGCCAGTGTACGTATGAACATAGTGTGAATATATCTCACAATAGTGAATATAGTGAATATACTCGTGGATGCAAAGGGAATGTGCGCGCACAGCTGATCGGGAGTTTGTGAGAATAGTGTGTGTGAATAGGCGTGTGTGTGAGTGTGAGTGCAAGTGTGAGTGCGAGTGTGAGTGAATGAGTGAATAAGAATGAGAGTGTGTGAGTGAGTGACTGAGTGAGTGTGTGGATGAGCGCGTGAGAGTGTGTGTGTGGGTGAGTGTGTGAGTGTGTGAGTGAGTGTGTGAATGAGTGAGTGTGTGGATGAGCGCGTGAGAGTGTGTGTGTGACTGAGTGTGTGAGTGTGTGGGTGAGTGTGTGGATGAGTGAGTGAGTGTGTGAGTGTGTGAGTGTGTGGATGAGTGAGTGAGTGTGTGAATGAGTGAGTGTGTGAGTGAGAGTGTGAGTGAGAGTGTGTGAGTGAGCGTGTGAGTGAGTGTGTGAGTGTGTGAGTGTGTGTGTGAGCGTGTGAGTGTGTGAGTGAGCGTGTGTGAGTGAGTGTGTGAGTGTGTGAGTGAGCGTTAGTGAGTGTGTGGATGAGTGTGTGAGTGTGTGAGTGTGTGTGTGAGTGTGTGAGTGAGTGTGTGGGTGAGTATGTGAGTGTGTGAGTGAGTGTGTGGGTGAGTATGTGAGTGATGTGAGTGTGTGAGTGAGTGTGTGAGTGAGTGAGTGTGTGGGTGAGTTAGTGAGTGTGTGAGTGAGTGTGTGAGTGAGTGAGTGTGTGGGTGAGTTAGTGAGTGTGTGGGTGAATGTGTGAGAGTGAGTGTGTGAGTGAGTGAGTGTGTGAGTGTGTGAGTGTATGAGTGTGTGGGTGAGTGTGTGGGTGAGTGTGTGGGTGTGTGGGTGAGTGTGTGAGTGAGTGTGTGAGAGAGTGAGAGTGATTGTGCGTGTGAGAGTGAATGTGTGTGTGGGTGTGGTGTAAACATGTGAGTGAGTGTGAGTGTGCGTGTGTGGGTCTGTGTGTGCGAGTTAATGTGTGTGGGTGAGTGTGTCACTGGGTGTGTAAGTGGGTTTGTGTGAGTGACTGAGGGCATGAGTGAGTGAGTGTGTGTTTGTGTGTGTGAGAGAGAGAGAGCGATTGTGAGAGAGCGTGGACCTATACAATTCATATGTTAAAGATAGACACAGAGTGCTGGAGTAACTCAGTGGGTCAGGCAGCATCTGTGGGGAACATGGATAGGTGACGTTTTGGGTCGGGACCCTTCTTCAGACACGAGTCTATTGTCATATGCGCGAGTCCAGTAACGGTACGATGAAAATCTTGCTTGCGACAGCATCGCGGGGACGCGGGGACGCGGCGAATGGAAGGCCAACACACACACATACATCAATTGGTTTAGTGTAGAGACACAGCGCGGAAACTGGCCCTCCGTCCCACCGAGGCTGCCCGAGGCCACACTGACCAGCGATCAGTTGTTCCCGATGTTGGGGAAGTCCAGAACATGGGGTCACAGTTTAAGGATAAGGGGGAAGTCTTTTAGGACCGAGATGAGAAAAAACATTTTTCACACAGAGAGTGGTGAGTCTGTGGAATTCTCTGCCACAGAAGGTCGTTGAGGCCAGTTCATTGGCCATATTTAAGAGGGAGTTAGATGTGGCCCTTGTGGCTAAAGGGATCAGGGGGTATGGAGAGAAGGCAGGTACGGGATACTGAGTTGGATGATCAGCCATGATCATATTGAATGGCGGTGCAGGCTCGAAGGGCCGAATGGCCTCCTCCTGCCCCTATTTTCTATGTTTCTATCTCCGTACACTAATTCTATCCTCCACACTTTGCCTGACCCACTGAGTTACTCCAGCACTTTGTGACTCTCTGTAAAATGTCCACACTATGAACAATGTGCACAAGCCAATTACTCTACAATCCTTGACCGCGTGGCTTTTCTCCGGGAGCTCCGGTTTCTTCCCACACTCCAAAGACATGCAGGTTTGTAGGTTGTGTGGGAAGGAACTGCGGATGCTGGTTTAAACCGAAGACGGACACAAAACTGCTGGAGTAACTCAGCGGGCCAGGCACAGGCAGCATCTCTGGAGACAAGGAACGGGTGACGTTCGGGTCGAGAGTTGGATGATCAGCCATGATCATATTGAATGGCGGTGCAGGCTCGAAGGGCTGAATGGCCTACTCCTGCACCTAATTTCTATGTTTCTATGTTTCTATGAGACTTCAGATCAGTCTGAAGAAGGGTCTCGATCCGAAAACGTCACCCCTTCCTTCTCTCCACAGATGCTGCCTGTCCCGCTGAGTTACTCCAGCACTCTGTGAAACGTCACCTATCCATGTTCTCCACAGATGCTGCCTGACCCGCTGAGTTACTCCAGCACTCTGTGAAACGTCACCTATCCATGTTCTCCACAGATGCTGCCTGACCCGCTGAGTTACTCCAGCACTCTGTGAAACGTCACCTATCCATGTTCTCCACAGATGCTGCCTGACCTGCTGAGTTATGCCCCTGTCCCACTTAGGAAACCTGAACAGAAACCTCTGGAGACTTTGCGCCCCACCCAAGGTTTCCGTGCGGTTCCCGGAGGTTTTTGTCAGTCTCCCTAATGGTCGAAAGTGGTTTCCGTGGAACCTCCGGGAACCGCACGGAAA